>JAVYIG010014195.1:0-42931 GCA_035222895.1 Strongylocentrotus droebachiensis
TGACAGTGACTGGAAAGAATTTCAAGGAGGGGTTCTATCCTACACTGAATGCAAAGGCATCAACATTACAGGTATGCATGTGTCTTTGTTATCTATATCCATGCCATGATAAATACATCTTCATGTATAGCAATGGAGATGAGTTTTAAGGATAATGATATATCAACTACAGTCAACAATTTTGTATTTGTTTAATGTTCTATATAAACATATTAAATAGTCTTAGCGGACAAGTGAACAGTAGGCTATGATCAAAAAGGTCTCACATGCACTGTGTATGATACATATATTAATAAAGGTTTAATAAAGCTCTATTAAAATAAATCATATGAATAGCAAACATCATAAAATAATGGGCATCAACCATGGTTCATGTAGAGCTGCTTGTACTCCAGTGGATAAGTTTATGGACAGTGAACCATAATGTAAAGGCCTAGGGGTCAAATTCTTACTGTATGTAGCACTGATGTTGTTTGGCAAGACATTAATCTACATTGGCCTGCTCGTCCTACAAGGTGTATGGGGTGGATTCTGGTAGGATATATTCCTTGATTGTATCACCACGTAGTATATAGTAAGTAAATGCACTACGGCTGTCATTGTCAGTCCGTTGTTAGACATCTGCTCCATAAACATTTTTATTTGCTTGCTGTCCTGCAGTAACCTAAATCTTAGTTTTAACCCTACTCCAAAAATATATCTATCACTAAATCTAAGCTCAAACCTATTGGAATCCCTAATCCAAATCCTATCTATTTGACTAAAATGTTGCCCAAACCATTTTCAACTGAGTAAAGCAATACCCATACATGTACATCGGAGCACCCAGTTACATTTGCAGTCATTCAATTAAATCAGGGACTTTGATAATGTACATGTATGAATAACGGTTTGTTTACATGTAGATCCAAACTCTTATGCTTTTAGATGCTAGATGTCCAACGTCAGCCTCTTTATATCACCTCGTAGATGCTTTGTGTTCCATGCCAAACCTCATTGAACAGACAGTGACTGGAAAGGATTTCAAGGAGGAGTTCTATTGTACACTGAATGCAAAGGCATCAACATTACATGTATGTATGTGTCTTTGAACTCGATATCCATGGCATGATAAATACATGTTCATGTATAGCAATGGGGGTGAGATTAACGATTAATGATATTTTAGCTAAAGTCAACAATTTTGTATTAGTGCAAAGTTCTATATAAAAATATAAAATAGTCTTAGCGGACAAAGGAACAATTTTATCCAAAAGGTCTCACATGTACCGTGTATGATACGGAAATTAATAAAGCTCAATAAAACTCTATTAAAACAAATCGTATGAATAACAGACATAATACAACAATGGGCACCAACCTTGGTTCATGTAGAGCTGCTTGTACTCCAGTGGATAAGTTTCTTGACAGTGAACCATAATGTAGAGGCCTATGTTTCAAATCCTTACTCTATGTAGTACTGATGTTGTTTAACAAGACATTAATCTTCATTGGCTATACTCGTCCTACAAGGTGTAAGGGGTGGATTCTGGTAGGATATATTCCTTGATTGTATCACTACGTAGTATGTAGTAAGTAAATTCACTACGGCTGTCATTGTCAGTCCTCCAGTTGTTAGACATCTGCTCCATAACCATTTTTATTTGCTTGCTGTCCTGCAGTAACCGAAATCTTAGTTTTAACCCTTCTCCAAAAATATAGCTATCACTAAATCTAAGCTCAAACCTATTGGAAGCCCTAATCCAAATCCTATTGGACTAAAATGTTTCCCAAAACATTTTCAACTGAGTAAAGCAATACCCATACACGACATCGGAGCACCCAGTTACATTTGCAGTCATTCAATTAAATCAGGGACTCTGATAATGTACATGTATGAATAACGGTTTCTTTACATGTATATCCAAACTGTCATTCTTTTAGATGATAAATGTCCAACGTCAGCATCTTTATATCACCTCGTAGATGCTTCGTGTTCCATGCCAAACCTCACTGAACAGACAGTATCTGGAGAGGATTTCAAGGAGGAGTTCTATTGTACACTGAATGCAAAGGCATCAACATTACATGTTTGTATGTGTCTTTGAACTCGATATCCATGGCATGATAAATACATGTTCATGTACAGCAATGGACATGAGTTTAAGGAATAATGATATATTAGCTAGAGTAAACAATTTTGTATTTGTGCAATGCTCTATATAAAAATATAAAATAGTCTTAGTGGACAAAGGAACAATTTTATCCAAAAGGTCTCACATGCACCGTGTATGATACGGACATTAATAAAGCTTTAATAAAGCTCTATTTAAAAAAAAATTGTATGAATAACAGACATAATAAAATAATGGGCACCAACCTTTGTTCATATAGAGCTGCTTGTGCTCCAGTGGATAAGTTTCTTGACAGTGAACCATAATGTAGAGGCCTATGTTTCAAATCCTTACTCTATGTAGTACTGATGTTGTTTAACAAGACATTAATCTCCATTGGCTATACTCGTCCTACAAGGTGTAAGGGGTGGATTCTGGTAGGATATATTCCTTGATTGTATCACTACGTAGTATGTAGTAAGTAAATTCACTACGGCTGTCATTGTCAGTCCTCCAGTTGTTAGACATCTGCTCCATAAACATTTTTATTTGCTTGCTGTCCTGCAGTAACCGAAATCTTAGTTTTAACCCTTCTCCAAAAATATAGCTATCACTAAATCTAAGCTCAAACCTATTGGAAGCCCTAATCCAAATCCTATTGGACTAAAATGTTTCCCAAACCATTTTCAACTGAGTAAAGCAATACCCATACACGACATCGGAGCACCCAGTTACATTTGCAGTCATTCAATTAAATCAGGGACTCTGATAATGTACATGTATGAATAACGGTTTCTTTACATGTATATCCAAACTGTCATTCTTTTAGATGCTAAATGTCCAACGTCAGCCTCTTTATATCACCTCGTAGATGCTTCGTGTTCCATGCCAAACCTCACTGAACAGACAGTATCTGGAGAGGATTTCAAGGAGGAGTTCTATTGTACACTGAATGCAAAGGCATCAACATTACATGTTTGTATGTGTCTTTGAACTCGATATCCATGGCATGATAAATACATGTTCATGTACAGCAATGGACATGAGTTTAAGGAATAATGATATATTAGCTAGAGTAAACAATTTTGTATTTGTGCAATGCTCTATATAAAAATATAAAATAGTCTTAGCGGACAAAGGAACAATTTTATCCAAAAGGTCTCACATGCACCGTGTATGATACGGACATTAATAAAGCTTTAATAAAGCTCTATTTAAAAAAAAATTGTATGAATAACAGACATAATAAAATAATGGGCACCAACCTTTGTTCATATAGAGCTGCTTGTGCTCCAGTGGATAAGTTTCTTGACAGTGAACCATAATGTAGAGGCCTATGTTTCAAATCCTTACTCTATGTAGTACTGATGTTGTTTAACAAGACATTAATCTTCATTGGCTATACTCGTCCTACAAGGTGTAAGGGGTGGATTCTGGTAGGATATATACCTTGATTGTATCACTACGTAGTATGTAGTGAGTAAATGCACTACGGCTGTCATTGTCAGTTCTCCAGTCGTTAGACATCAGCTCCATAAACATTTTTATTTGCTTGCTGTCCTGCAGTAACCGAAATTTTAGTTTTAACCCTACTCCAAAAATACAGCTATCACTTAACCTAAGCTCAAACCTATTGGAAGCCCTAATCCAAATCCTCTTTGACTAAAATGTTTCCCAAACCATTTTCAACTGAGTAAAGCAATACCCATACACGACATCGGAGCACCCAGTTACATTTGCAGTCATTCAATTAAATCAGGGACTCTGATAATGTACATGTATGAATAACGGTTTCTTTACATGTATATCCAAACTGTCATTCTTTTAGATGATAAATGTCCAACGTCAGCCTCTTTATATCACCTCGTAGATGCTTCGTGTTCCATGCCAAACCTCACTGAACAGACAGTATCTGGAGAGGATTTCAAGGAGGAGTTCTATTGTACACTGAATGCAAAGGCATCAACATTACATGTTTGTATGTGTCTTTGAACTCGATATCCATGGCATGATAAATACATGTTCATGTACAGCAATGGACATGAGTTTAAGGAATAATGATATATTAGCTAGAGTAAACAATTTTGTATTTGTGCAATGCTCTATATAAAAATATAAAATAGTCTTAGTGGACAAAGGAACAATTTTATCCAAAAGGTCTCACATGCACCGTGTATGATACGGACATTAATAAAGCTTTAATAAAGCTCTATTTAAAAAAAAATTGTATGAATAACAGACATAATAAAATAATGGGCACCAACCTTTGTTCATATAAAGCTGCTTGTGCTCCAGTGGATAAGTTTCTTGACAGTGAACCATAATGTAGAGGCCTATGTTTCAAATCCTTACTCTATGTAGTACTGATGTTGTTTAACAAGACATTAATCTTCATTGGCTATACTCGTCCTACAAGGTGTAAGGGGTGGATTCTGGTAGGATATATACCTTGATTGTATCACTACGTAGTATGTAGTAAGTAAATTCACTACGGCTGTCATTGTCAGTCCTCCAGTCGTTAGACATCAGCTCCATAAACATTTTTATTTGCTTGCTGTCCTGCAGTAACCGAAATTTTAGTTTTAACCCTACTCCAAAAATACAGCTATCACTTAATCTAAGCTCAAACCTATTGGAAGCCCTAATCCAAATCCTCTTTGACTAAAATGTTTCCCAAACCATTTTCAACTGAGTAAAGCAATACCCATACACGATATCGGAGCACCCAGTTACATTTGCAGTCATTCAATTAAATCAGGGACTTTGATAATGTACATGTATGAATAACCGTTTGTTTACATGTAGATCCAAACTGTCAATCTTTTAGAAGCTAGATGTCCAACATTATCCTCTTCACATCACCTCGTAGATGCTTTGTGTTTCATGCCAAACCTCACTGAACAGACAGTGACTGGAAAGGATTTCAAGGAGGAGTTCTATGGTACAATGAATGCAAAGGCATTAACATTACGTGTATGTATGTGTCTTTGAACTCGATATCCATGGCATGATAAATACATGTTCATGTATAGCAATGGAGGTGAGATTAAGGATCAATGATATATTAGCTAGAGTAAACAATTTTGTATTTGTGCAATGCTCTATATAAAAATATAAAATAGTCTTAGTGGAAAAAGGAACAATTTTATCCAAAAGGTCTCACATGCACCGTGTATGATACGGACATTAATAAAGCTTTAATAAAGCTCTATTTAAAAAAAAATTGTATGAATAACAGACATAATAAAATAATGGGCACCAACCTTTGTTCATATAAAGCTGCTTGTGCTCCAGTGGATAAGTTTCTTGACAGTGAACCATAATGTAGAGGCCTATGTTTCAAATCCTTACTCTATGTAGTACTGATGTTGTTTAACAAGACATTAATCTTCATTGGCTATACTCGTCCTACAAGGTGTAAGGGGTGGATTCTGGTAGGATATATACCTTGATTGTATCACTACGTAGTATGTAGTAAGTAAATTCACTACGGCTGTCATTGTCAGTCCTCCAGTCGTTAGACATCAGCTCCATAAACATTTTTATTTGCTTGCTGTCCTGCAGTAACCGAAATTTTAGTTTTAACCCTACTCCAAAAATACAGCTATCACTTAATCTAAGCTCAAACCTATTGGAAGCCCTAATCCAAATCCTCTTTGACTAAAATGTTTCCCAAACCATTTTCAACTGAGTAAAGCAATACCCATACACGATATCGGAGCACCCAGTTACATTTGCAGTCATTCAATTAAATCAGGGACTTTGATAATGTACATGTATGAATAACCGTTTGTTTACATGTAGATCCAAACTGTCAATCTTTTAGAAGCTAGATGTCCAACATTATCCTCTTCACATCACCTCGTAGATGCTTTGTGTTTCATGCCAAACCTCACTGAACAGACAGTGACTGGAAAGGATTTCAAGGAGGAGTTCTATGGTACAATGAATGCAAAGGCATTAACATTACGTGTATGTATGTGTCTTTGAACTCGATATCCATGGCATGATAAATACATGTTCATGTATAGCAATGGAGGTGAGATTAAGGATCAATGATATATTAGCTAGAGTAAACAATTTTGTATTTGTGCAATGCTCTATATAAAAATATAAAATAGTCTTAGTGGAAAAAGGAACAATTTTATCCAAAAGGTCTCACATGCACCGTGTATGATACGGACATTAATAAAGCTTTAATAAAGCTCTATTTAAAAAAAAATTGTATGAATAACAGACATAATAAAATAATGGGCACCAACCTTTGTTCATATAGAGCTGCTTGTGCTCCAGTGGATAAGTTTCTTGACAGTGAACCATAATGTAGAGGCCTATGTTTCAAATCCTTACTCTATGTAGTACTGATGTTGTTTAACAAGACATTAATCTACATTTGCCATACTCGACCTACAAGGTGTAAGAGGTGGATTCTGGTGGGATATATTCCTTGATTGTATCACTACGTAGTATGTAGTAAGTAAATGCACTACGGCTGTCATTGTCGAGTCCTCCAGTCGTTAGACATCTGCTCCATAAACATTTTTATTTGCTTGCTGTCCTGCAGTAACCGAAATGTTAGTTTTAACCCTACTCCAAAAATACAGCTATCACTTAATCTAAGCTCAAACCTATTGGAAGCCCTAATCCAAATCCTCTTTGACTAAAATCTTGCCCAAACAATTTTCAACTGAGTAAAGCAATACCCATACACGATATCGGAGCACCCAGTTACATTTGCAGTCATTCAATTAAATCAGGGACTTTGATAATGTAGATGTATGAGTGACGGTCTGTATACATGTCGATCCAAACTGTCATTCTTCTAGATGTTAGATGTCCAATATCAGCTTCTTCACATCACCTCGTAGATGCTTTGTGTTCCATGCTAAACGTTACTGAACTGACAGTGACTGGAAAGGATTTCAAGGAGGAATTCTACTCTACACTGAATACAATGGCATCGACGTTACAGGTATGCATGTGTCTCTGTACTCTATATTCATGTCATGATAAATACATGATCGTGTAAGGCAATGAAGATGAGTTTTAAAGATAATGATATATTTAGTGCATTCAACAAGTTTGTATTTGTGTAATGTTCTATATAAAATTATAAGATAGTCTTAGCAGACAAGTGAACAGTATTATCCAAAGTGTCTTACATGCAATGTGTCTGATACGGAAATTCAGATAGCTTTACTAAAGCTCTATTTAAATCAATTATATGAAAACCAGACACTATGTAGAGCTTCATCTGGCCCAGTTGAAAAGTTTCTGGAGGTGAACCATGGTGTATAGGCCTAGGGTACAAATCTTTAATGTACATAGCACTGATGTTGTTTGGCAAAACTTTAATCCACATTTGCTATACTCGACCTGGTGGTGTAAGGGGTGGATATATTCCTTGATCCACACTCTCTTTTGATCCAAATATCAACGTATATTGCAGAGATAAGCACTTGGATGTCGTCGAACTATGTCCAATTGAATAATAACAAAACTGAATTCATGGCCTTTTGTTCTGCTGCTCGCCATCTGCAATAAATATCAGATGTACGGTTTAAAGTAAATGGTCAATTCATTCCTTTCTCCCTTAAAATTACAGATCTTGGTGTATGCATTGATACTATGTTAAAATCGACCTCCCATGTGAACCACGTAGTCCGTAATTGTCATTATCATCTCCCCTATTTATGGAGGATTCGTAGATTTATTGATTTAAAGACATATCACCATGCTGTCCGAGCTGTAATTCTTTCTAGTTTGCATTATTGCAATAATCTTTATACGGTTTTATCTCCTAAAGACAGAAGGAAACTTGAAACTGTCCAGAATCGTGCCGCTAGATCAATCTTTGGCCTTGGGTCAGGAATTCATACTTCGCCTTTACTTCAGGAGCTCTACTGCTTACCTCTCCACCAACGTGTTCTGTTTAAATTATATTTGTATGTTTTTAAAATACTCAATCATTTGGCATCTGAATATCTTAAGGACACCCTCCAAATATATACACCAACTCGTAATCTTCGTTCAGCAACCGACACATGTAAACTTATATTCCCAAATCTAGACTCTAATCAGCTGAAAAACGTTTTGCAGTAGCTGCATCAAAGACTTGGAACAGCATCCCTCTTTCCATAAGGGAAATTACCTATCTTGCCAACTTCAAAAGATTCCTAAAAACTCACATCCCCCCAATGATCTATGTGATATACTTCCTGTACTGTAAATGTGTGTCCTCTTTTCATGTATGGGGCCTGTCACCACGAAATGAGTCCAGTTGGTCAAAATTTTCATTCCTGTTTTTACGTATTATATGAATTTACATTAAGTAAGCTTTAAATTAAGGGGCCACACATTAAAATTGATAAATTATATCCAGAAATATGAACAAAAACCTAATTGGACTTTATAAACAATGGGATTACCCAGTTTTGAGATAATTAGGTGTAAAGTTAATGATGCGTAACATAGCCTATATTATTTGCCAAAAAATGTTAGAAGGAGATATTTTCGTGACCTAAGCTCTGGGGACATAAACTACAAGACATTAATAAGTCGATTTTTGGAAAAATCTTAAATGTGGTAGGTGGGTCAATTTTCAGTACATACACACTATACATCGCTATTACTACGATTGAGCCTAATGCGACACTGGACTCATTTCGTTGGTGACTGGCCCCATATTTGTATTTGTAAGCCCTATGGTACTTATTGTTTTTAGCGCTCCTAAATATTCTATATTATTATCACTGTGTAGTATGTATTATTAACTAAACGCAATGCGGCTGTAATTGTGAGTTATCCTGTTGTTTGACACCTGCTCCATCAACAATTGTTCTGTACTGTACTTACCAAATTCTTAAGTTTAATCCTGCCTCCATAAAGTAAACATATCACTAAAATCTAAGCTCAAACCTATTTGAAGCCCTCATCGAAATCCTATATAGTTGACTAAAATGTTACCCAGAGCATTTGTCACCTGGACATAGACATACACATACATGTTCTTCGGAGCATGCTCCGAGTTGTTACATTTGCATTATGTCAATTAAAACAAGGACGCTGACAATGTACTTGTATGAGTGACGGTGTGTATACATGTCTATCCCTACTGTCATTCTTCTAGATGTTAGATGTCCAACGTCAGCCTTTTCATATCACATCGTAGATGGTTTGTGTTCCATGCCAAATCTTACTGCACTGACAGTAACTAGAGAGGATTTCAAGGATGAGTTTTATTCTACACTGGATGCAAAGGTATACAAATTACAGGTATGCATGTGCCTTTGTACTCTATATCCATGCCATGATAAATGCATGATCGTGTATAGAAATGGAGATGAGTTTAAGGATAATGATACATTAGCTACAGTCAACAATTTTGGATATGTGTAATGTTGTATAATAAAATACAAAATATTCTTAGCGGACAAAAGAACAGTATTATAAAAGTTGTCTTTCTTGCAAAGAGTAGCCTATGATACAGAAATTCATAGAGCTTAATTATAGCTCTGTTAATTAACTCTTAAGCTGCCACCATACAATGCACCCAGTGCCACAGTGCTAATCTCTATTGTGCCAGCAACAAAGCCCCTGCGTGCCAAGTTAATTTTAGGGTTGGTTCAAGTGCGTGTTTTGATCCACTATAACTTCTCATTCGTATGTTGCATAAACAAACATTGTACATGAGAGTTGTAGGAAATTTCACCCTTTTTCCATTGATACCAATTTCATGAATTTGTAATTTTGCTGAAGTAAATAAGCACTATCAGTGAGTTGTCGAACCAATCCAATGCGATGGGGAGGCATAATGATGATATATGATATCAAAAACAAATCTCTAAATTACTCGAGAAAATCCAATCTGACTGTTGTATACAAAGACGCGTAATCCAAAGCCGATAATCTGATGCACGCGACGGTACTTTCAATAGCGCTGCAAAAGCACTCAACACGGTGCAATGGGCATGAACAATAACTGTTATTACATCTGCGCGCTAGCGCGCACGAAGCACCGTAGCGGTGGCTCGCTAGCATGAACGTGGCTTTCAATCGATAGCACGCTCGCGTGCACATGGCACTATAACAATAGCGCGCTAGCAGTCTCATGGCAGTGTAAGAGTTAAAATCAATCAAATTAATAGTATACATTTTAGACCAATGGGCATCAACCATGGTTCATGTAGAGCTGTTTGTGGTGTAGTGGATACGTTTATGGACATTGAACCATGATATATAGGCCTAGGGTACAAATCCTAACTGTACGTACACTAATTTCCATTAGAAAGACTTTAATCTACATTTGCCATACTTCACCTAGGTGTAAGGGGTTGATTCTGGTACATTCAGTCAATTAAAAAATGGATTATGATAATGTACTTGTATGAATAACTGTTTTTTATGAGGGGAGGTCCAAACTCTCATGCCTTTACATGTTTAGTGTCCAACGTCAGCCTCTTCACATCACCTCGTAGATGGTTTGTGTTCCATGCCAAACCTTACTTCACTGACAGTATCTAGAGAGGATTTCGAGGAGGCGTTCTATTCTACATTGAACGCAAAGGCATCAACATATAGGTTTATGTGTATTTGTACTCTATATCCATGCCATGATAAATACATGTTCATGTATAGCAATGGAGATGAGTTTAAGGATAATGATTTATTAACTACAATCAACGATTTGGTATGTGTGTAATGTCCTCTATTAAAAAAAATATAAGACTGTCTTAGCAGACAAGTGAACAGTATTATCCAAAGTGTCTTACATGCAATGTGACTCATACGGAAATTGAGATAGCTTTAATAAAGCTCTATTTAAATCAATCATATGAAAAACAGACATAAACAAATAATGGACATCAACCTTGGTTTATGTAGAGCTCTTTCTGGGCCAATTGATAAGTTTCTGGAGGTGAACCATGATGTCTATGCCTATAGTACAAATCTTTAATGTACATAGCACTAATGTCGTTTAGCAAGTAATAATCTACATTTGCCATACTCGACCTAATAGGTGTAAGGGGTGGATTCTGGTAGGATATATTCCTCGAGTGCATCACTATGTAGTATATATCCTCCTGATGTTAGACATCTGCTTCATCAACATTTGTCTTTGCTTGCTGTCCTGCAGTAACCGAAATCTTAGTTTTAACCCTACTCCAAAAATATAGCTATCACTAAATCTAAGCTCAAACCAATTGGAAGCCCTAATCCCAATCCTATTTGACTAAAATGTTGCTCAAACCATTTTCACCTGAGTAAAGCAATACCCATACACGATATCGGAGCACCCAGTTACATTTGAAGTCATTCAATTAAATCAGGGACTCTGATAATGTACATGTATGTATAACGGTTGGTTTACTTGTAGATCCAAACTGTCATGCTTTCAGATGTTAGGTGTCATACATCAGCCTCTTTACATCACCTCGTAGATTTTTTGTGTTCCATGCCAAACCTCACTGAACTGACAGTGACTGGAAAGGATTTCAAGGAGGAGTTTTATTCCACACTGAATGCAAAGGCATCAACATTACAGGTGTGTATGTGTTTCTGTACAATATATATCCATGCCATGATAAATACATGTTCATGCATAGCAATGGAGATGAGTTTCAAGGATAATGATATAATAACTATAGTCAACAATTATGTATCTGTGTTATGTTCTATTAACAAAATATAAGATTGTCTTAGCAGACAAGTGAACAGTATTATCCAAAGTGTCTTACATGCAATGTGTCTGATACGGAAATTCAGATAGCTTTAATAAAGCTCTATTTAAATCAATCATATGAAAAACAGACATAATCAAATAATGGACATTAACCTTGGTTCATGTAGAGCTGCTTCTGGGCCAATTGATAAGTTTCTGGAGGTGAACCATGATGTATAGGCCTAGGGTACAAATCTTTAATGTACATATCACTAATGCTGTTTGGCAAAACATTAATCCATATTTGCCATACTCGACCTAGGTGTAAGGGGTAGGTTCCTGGTAGGATATATTCCTTGATCCGCGCTTTCTTTTGATCCACGCTCTCTGAACAAAAATTAACGAAACACTTTACCAAATATCACTGTGTATTGCAGAGATAAGCACTTGGATGTCTTCGAGCTATCTCCAATTGAAGAATAACAAAACATAATTCATGGCCTTTTGTTCTTCTGCTCGCCATCTGCAATACATATCAGATGTACGGTTTAAAGTAAATGGTCAATTCATTCATTTCTCCCTTAAAATTACAGATCTTGGTGTATGCATTGATACTATGTTCAAATCAAACTCCCATGAGAACCACGTAGTCGGTAATTGTCATTATCATCTCCACTATTTATGGAGGATTCGTAGATTTATTGATTTAAAGACATGTCACCATGCTGTCCGAGCTGTAATTCTTTCTAGTTTGGACTATTGCAAAACTTTTTATACTGTTTTATCTCCTAAAGACAGAAGGAAACTTGAAACTGTCCAGAATCGTGCCGCTAGATCAATCTTTGGCCTTGGGTCAGGAATTCATACTTCGCCTTTACTTAAGGAGCTCCACTGGTTACCTCTCCACCAACGTGTTCTGTTTAAATTATATTTGTATGTTTTTAAAATACTCAATCATTTGGCATCTGAATATCTTAAGGACACCCTCCAAATATATACACCAACTCGTAATCTTCGTTCAGCAACCGACACATGTAAACTTATCATTCCCAAATCTAGACTCTAATCAGCTGAAAAACGTTTTGCAGTAGCTGCATCAAAGACTTGGAACAGCATCCCTCTTTCCATAAGGGAATATTTGTATTTGTAAGCCCTATGGTACTTATTGTTTTTAGCGCTCCTAAATATTCTATATTCATTATTATCACTGTGTAGTATGTATTATTAACTAAACGCACTGCGGCTGTAATTGTGAGTTATCCTGTTGTTTGACACCTGCTCCATCAACAATTGTTCTGTACTGTACTAACCAAATTCTTAAGTTTAATCCTGCCTTCATAAAGTAAAGATATCACTAAAATCTAAGCTCAAACCTATTTGAAGCCCTCACCGAAATCCTATAAAGTTGACTAAAATGTTACCCAGAGCATTTGTCACCTGGACATATACATACACATACATGTACATGTTCTTCGGAGCATGCTCCGAGTTGTTACATTTGCATTATGTCAATTAAAACAAGGACGCTGACAATGTACTTGTATGAATCACGGTCTGTATACATGTCTATCCCTACTGTCATTCTTCTAGATGTTAGATGTCCAACGTCAGCCTTTTCATATCACATCGTAGATGGTTTGTGTTCCATGCCAAATCTTACTGCACTGACAGTAACTAGAGAGGATTTCAAGGAGGAGTTTTATTCTACACTAAATGCAAAGGTATACAAATTACAGGTATGCATGTGCCTTTGTACTCTATATCCATGCCATGATAAATGCATGCTCGTGTATAGCAATGGAGATGAGTTTAAGGATAATGATACATTAGCTACAGTCAACAATTTGGGATATGTGTAATGTTGTATAATAAAACACTTTTTTTTTTTTTAGCGGACAAAAGAACAGTATTATAAAAATTGGTTTTCATGCACAGTGTATGATACGGAAATTCATTAAGCTTTATTAATGCTCTGTTTATTAAAATCAATCAAATGAATAGTATACATTTGAGACCAATAGGCATCAACCATGGTTCATGTAGAGCTGTTTGTGGTCTAGTGGATAAGTTTATGGACATTGAACCATGATGTATAGGCTTAGGGTACAATCCTTACTGTACGTAACACTAATTTCCATTAGCAAGAGTTTAATCTACATTTGCCATACTCGACCTAGGTGTAAAGGGTCGGATTCTGGTACATTCAGTCAATTAAAAAATGGACATAATAATATACCTGTATGAATCACTGTTTTTATGCAGGTAGGTCCAAACTGTCATGCCTTTAGATGTTTGGTGTCCAACGTCAGCCTCTTCACATCACCTCGTAGATGGTTTGTGTTCCATGCCAAACCTTACTGCACTGACAGTAACTAGAGAGGATTTCAAGGAGGAGTTCTATTTTACCCTGAATGCAAAGGCATCAGCATTGCAGGTATGTATGTGTCTGTGTACTCTTTAACCATGCCATGATAAATACATCTTTATGTATAGTAATGGAGATGAGTTTAAGGATTCATGATACATTAGCTACAGTCAACAATTTTGTATATGTGTAATGTTGTATAATAAAATACAAAATATTCTTAGCGGACAAAAGAACAGTATTATAAAAGTTGTCTTTCTTGCAAAGAGTAGCCTATGATACAGAAATTCATAGAGCTTAATTATAGCTCTGTTAATTAAAATCAATCAAATTAATAGTATACATTTTAGACCAATGGGCATCAACCATGGTTCATGTAGAGCTGTTTGTGGTGTAGTGGATACGTTTATGGACATTGAACCATGATATATAGGCCTAGGGTACAAATCCTAACTGTACGTACACTAATTTCCATTAGAAAGACTTTAATCTACATTTGCCATACTTCACCTAGGTGTAAGGGGTTGATTCTGGTACATTCAGTCAATTAAAAAATGGATTATGATAATGTACTTGTATGAATAACTGTTTTTTATGAGGGGAGGTCCAAACTCTCATGCCTTTACATGTTTAGTGTCCAACGTCAGCCTCTTCACATCACCTCGTAGATGGTTTGTGTTCCATGCCAAACCTTACTTCACTGACAGTATCTAGAGAGGATTTCGAGGAGGCGTTCTATTCTACATTGAACGCAAAGGCATCAACATATAGGTTTATGTGTATTTGTACTCTATATCCATGCCATGATAAATACATGTTCATGTATAGCAATGGAGATGAGTTTAAGGATAATGATTTATTAACTACAATCAACGATTTGGTATGTGTGTAATGTCCTCTATTAAAAAAAATATAAGACTGTCTTAGCAGACAAGTGAACAGTATTATCCAAAGTGTCTTACATGCAATGTGACTCATACGGAAATTGAGATAGCTTTAATAAAGCTCTATTTAAATCAATCATATGAAAAACAGACATAAACAAATAATGGACATCAACCTTGGTTTATGTAGAGCTCTTTCTGGGCCAATTGATAAGTTTCTGGAGGTGAACCATGATGTCTATGCCTATAGTACAAATCTTTAATGTACATAGCACTAATGTCGTTTAGCAAGTAATAATCTACATTTGCCATACTCGACCTAATAGGTGTAAGGGGTGGATTCTGGTAGGATATATTCCTCGAGTGCATCACTATGTAGTATATATCCTCCTGATGTTAGACATCTGCTTCATCAACATTTGTCTTTGCTTGCTGTCCTGCAGTAACCGAAATCTTAGTTTTAACCCTACTCCAAAAATATAGCTATCACTAAATCTAAGCTCAAACCAATTGGAAGCCCTAATCCCAATCCTATTTGACTAAAATGTTGCTCAAACCATTTTCACCTGAGTAAAGCAATACCCATACACGATATCGGAGCACCCAGTTACATTTGAAGTCATTCAATTAAATCAGGGACTCTGATAATGTACATGTATGTATAACGGTTGGTTTACTTGTAGATCCAAACTGTCATGCTTTCAGATGTTAGGTGTCATACATCAGCCTCTTTACATCACCTCGTAGATTTTTTGTGTTCCATGCCAAACCTCACTGAACTGACAGTGACTGGAAAGGATTTCAAGGAGGAGTTTTATTCCACACTGAATGCAAAGGCATCAACATTACAGGTGTGTATGTGTTTCTGTACATTATATATCCATGCCATGATAAATACATGTTCATGCATAGCAATGGAGATGAGTTTCAAGGATAATGATATAATAACTATAGTCAACAATTATGTATCTGTGTTATGTTCTATTAACAAAATATAAGATTGTCTTAGCAGACAAGTGAACAGTATTATCCAAAGTGTCTTACATGCAATGTGTCTGATACGGAAATTCAGATAGCTTTAATAAAGCTCTATTTAAATCAATCATATGAAAAACAGACATAATCAAATAATGGACATTAACCTTGGTTCATGTAGAGCTGCTTCTGGGCCAATTGATAAGTTTCTGGAGGTGAACCATGATGTATAGGCCTAGGGTACAAATCTTTAATGTACATATCACTAATGCTGTTTGGCAAAACATTAATCCATATTTGCCATACTCGACCTAGGTGTAAGGGGTAGGTTCCTGGTAGGATATATTCCTTGATCCGCGCTTTCTTTTGATCCACGCTCTCTGAACAAAAATTAACGAAACACTTTACCAAATATCACTGTGTATTGCAGAGATAAGCACTTGGATGTCTTCGAGCTATCTCCAATTGAAGAATAACAAAACATAATTCATGGCCTTTTGTTCTTCTGCTCGCCATCTGCAATACATATCAGATGTACGGTTTAAAGTAAATGGTCAATTCATTCATTTCTCCCTTAAAATTACAGATCTTGGTGTATGCATTGATACTATGTTCAAATCGACCTCCCATGAGAACCACGTAGTCGGTAATTGTCATTATCATCTCCACTATTTATGGAGGATTCGTAGATTTATTGATTTAAAGACATGTCACCATGCTGTCCGAGCTGTAATTCTTTCTAGTTTGGACTATTGCAAAACTTTTTATACTGTTTTATCTCCTAAAGACAGAAGGAAACTTGAAACTGTCCAGAATCGTGCCGCTAGATCAATCTTTGGCCTTGGGTCAGGAATTCATACTTCGCCTTTACTTAAGGAGCTCCACTGGTTACCTCTCCACCAACGTGTTCTGTTTAAATTATATTTGTATGTTTTTAAAATACTCAATCATTTGGCATCTGAATATCTTAAGGACACCCTCCAAATATATACACCAACTCGTAATCTTCGTTCAGCAACCGACACATGTAAACTTATCATTCCCAAATCTAGACTCTAATCAGCTGAAAAACGTTTTGCAGTAGCTGCATCAAAGACTTGGAACAGCATCCCTCTTTCCATAAGGGAATATTTGTATTTGTAAGCCCTATGGTACTTATTGTTTTTAGCGCTCCTAAATATTCTATATTCATTATTATCACTGTGTAGTATGTATTATTAACTAAACGCACTGCGGCTGTAATTGTGAGTTATCCTGTTGTTTGACACCTGCTCCATCAACAATTGTTCTGTACTGTACTAACCAAATTCTTAAGTTTAATCCTGCCTTCATAAAGTAAAGATATCACTAAAATCTAAGCTCAAACCTATTTGAAGCCCTCACCGAAATCCTATAAAGTTGACTAAAATGTTACCCAGAGCATTTGTCACCTGGACATATACATACACATACATGTACATGTTCTTCGGAGCATGCTCCGAGTTGTTACATTTGCATTATGTCAATTAAAACAAGGACGCTGACAATGTACTTGTATGAATCACGGTCTGTATACATGTCTATCCCTACTGTCATTCTTCTAGATGTTAGATGTCCAACGTCAGCCTTTTCATATCACATCGTAGATGGTTTGTGTTCCATGCCAAATCTTACTGCACTGACAGTAACTAGAGAGGATTTCAAGGAGGAGTTTTATTCTACACTAAATGCAAAGGTATACAAATTACAGGTATGCATGTGCCTTTGTACTCTATATCCATGCCATGATAAATGCATGCTCGTGTATAGCAATGGAGATGAGTTTAAGGATAATGATACATTAGCTACAGTCAACAATTTGGGATATGTGTAATGTTGTATAATAAAACACTTTTTTTTTTTTAGCGGACAAAAGAACAGTATTATAAAAATTGGTTTTCATGCACAGTGTATGATACGGAAATTCATTAAGCTTTATTAATGCTCTGTTTATTAAAATCAATCAAATGAATAGTATACATTTGAGACCAATAGGCATCAACCATGGTTCATGTAGAGCTGTTTGTGGTCTAGTGGATAAGTTTATGGACATTGAACCATGATGTATAGGCTTAGGGTACAATCCTTACTGTACGTAACACTAATTTCCATTAGCAAGAGTTTAATCTACATTTGCCATACTCGACCTAGGTGTAAAGGGTCGGATTCTGGTACATTCAGTCAATTAAAAAATGGACATAATAATATACCTGTATGAATCACTGTTTTTATGCAGGTAGGTCCAAACTGTCATGCCTTTAGATGTTTGGTGTCCAACGTCAGCCTCTTCACATCACCTCGTAGATGGTTTGTGTTCCATGCCAAACCTTACTGCACTGACAGTAACTAGAGAGGATTTCAAGGAGGAGTTCTATTTTACCCTGAATGCAAAGGCATCAGCATTGCAGGTATGTATGTGTCTGTGTACTCTTTAACCATGCCATGATAAATACATCTTTATGTATAGTAATGGAGATGAGTTTAAGGATTCATGATACATTAGCTACAGTCAACAATTTTGTATATGTGTAATGTTGTATAATAAAATACAAAATATTCTTAGCGGACATGAGAACAGTATTATAAAAGTTTTTTTTCATGCACAGTGTATAATACAGAAATTCATAAAGCTTTATTATAGCTCTGCTTATTACAATCAATCAAATGAATAGTATACATTTTAGACCGATAGGCATCAACCATGGTTCATGTAGAGCTGTTTGTGGTCTAGTGGATAAGTTTATGGACATTGAACCATGATGTATAGGCTTAGGGTACAATCCTTACTGTACGTAACACTAATTTCCATTAGCAAGACTTTAATCTACATTTGCCATACTCGACCTAGGTGTAAGGGTTGGATTCTGGTACATTCAGTCATTTAAAAAATGGACACGATAATGCACTTGTATGAATCACTGTTTTTATGCGGGTAGATCCAAACTGGTGTCCAACTTCAGCCTCTTCACATCACCTCGTAGATGGTTTGTGTTCCATGCCAAACCTTACTGCACTGACAGTAACTAGAGAGGATTTCAAGGATGAGTCCTATTTTACACTGAATGCAAAGGCATCAGCATTGCAGGTATGTATGTGTCTGTGTACTCGTTATCCATGCCATTACAAATACATCTTTATGTATAGTAATGGAGATGAGTTTAAGGATTCATGATATTAGCTACACTCAGCAATTGTGTATGTATTTAATGTTTTATATGAAATTGTAAAATAATCTTAGCGGACAAAGGACAAAGTATTATAAACAAAAAATGCTCTTTCATTTATATTGTATATTGGATAAGGAATTTAATATAGCTTTATTATAGCGCTATTTATTAAGATCAATCCTATGAATAATATACATTCTAGCACAATAGGCATCAACCATGGTTCATGTAAAGCTGTTTGTGGTCCAGTGGATACATTTCTCGACAGTAAACCATGATGCAAAGCCCTCGAATTACAATCCTTACTGTACGTTGCACTAACCTTGTTTGGCAACACGTTAACCAAATGTGCCATGCTCTACCTAGGTGTAAGGGGGGGGGGTTCCTGTTATGATATATTCCTTGATTGCATGAATATGTACTGTGTAGAAATGAAATGCACTACGGCTGGAATTAAAGGTCCTCCTGTTACTAGACACTTGCTCCATCAACAATTGTTGTGTGCTTACTGTCCTGCACAGGCTGCACTAACCGAATTCTTAACTTTAACCCTGTCTCCAAAAGTGGATGCATATTATAATAGAATGTATATTATGTATGTGATTGATTTATTCAATATAGCGATAGTAAAGCTATATGAAATTCCTTTTTATACACTTTTAATGAAAGAGCATTTAAAAAATAATAATCCTTTGTGCGCTAAGACTATTATACTTTTCACTTAATCAAAGCTCAACCCTATTTGCAGCCCTTATCCAAATCCAATATATTTGACTAAAATGTTGCCCAGATCATTTGTCACCTGAGCATAGCTATACACATAACTGAGCACCCAGGTACATGTGCAGTCATTCAATAAAAACATCGACTCTGATAATGTACTTGCATGAATCATTGTTTAAAAGCCCAGAGCATTTGTCACCGAAACATAGCCATACAGGTACATGCCCTTCAACTAAAACATGGACTCTGATAATGTACTTATGTGAATCGTTGTTTGTATGCATGTAGATCATACTGTCATTAATTCAGATGTTAGGTGACCAACAGCAGACTCTTTACATCCCCTAGTTGATGCATTATGCCATGCCAAACCCGACTGACCCTAACACTAAGTGGAAAGGATTTCCAGGAGTTCGATTCTACACTGAATACAAAAGTGTCAACCTTAAAGGCATGTATGTTTTACGCTTTATCCATGCCATGGTGAATTCATGTACACATGTAGCAGTAGAGATGAGTTCAAGGATTTATGTATGATTGACTGTCAACGTCTTTTAATGGTGTATAACATTTTCTAAGAAAGTATAAAATAGTCTCAGGAGACAAACAACGAGGGTCTTTCACTTTATGACACACTTATATAGCTTATAGGTTATATAGTCTATATAGCAAAAAAGATTAATTTCCATTAGCAAGACTTTAATCTACGTTAGCCATACTCGACCTAGGTGTAAGGGTTGGATTCTGGTACATTCAGTCAATTAAAAAATGGACTATGATAATGTACTCCTATAAATCACTGTTTTGAGGCAGGTAGGTCCAAACTGTCATGCCTTTAGATGTTTGGTGTCCAACGTCAGCCTCTTCACATCACCTCGTAGATGGTTTGTGTTCCATGCCAAACCTTACTGCACTGACAGTAACTGGAGAGGATTTCAAGGAGGAGTTCTATTCTACACTGAATGCAAAGGTATCAACATTAAAGGTATGTATGTGTCTTTGTACTCTATATCCATGCTCTGATAAATGCATGATCGTGTATAGCAATGGAGATGATTTTTAAAGATAATGATATATTAATTGCGGTCAAGAAGTTTGTATTTGTGTAATGTTCTATATAAAAATATAAAATATTCTTAGCGGACAAAGGAACAATACATTCAATTAAAACAAGGACTCTGATCAGTAATGTACTTGTATGAGTGACGGTCTGTATACATATCGATCCAAACTGTCATTCTTCTAGATGTTACATGTCCAACATCATTCTCTTCACATCACCTCGTAGATGCTCTATGTTCCATGCCAAACCTTATTGCACTGACAGTAACTAGAGAGGATTTCAAGGAGGAGTTTTATTCCACACTGAATGCAATGGCATCAACATTACAGGTATGTATGTGTCTTTGTACTCTTTATCCATGCCATGATAAATACATGTTCATGTATAATAGTAATGGAGACGAGTTTTAAGGATAATGATATATCAACTACAGTCAAAAATGTTGTATTTGTGTACTGTCCTATATACAAATATAAAAAAAATCTTAGCCGACAAAGGAACAGTTGTATCCAAAAGGTCTCACATGCACTGTATATGATCAGGAGATTCATATAGCTTTAATAAAGCTCTATTAAAATCAATCGTATGAATAACAGACATAATAAAATAATGGGCACCGACCTTGGTTCATGTAGAGCTGCTTGTGCTCCAGTGGATAAGTTTATGGACAGTGAGCCATTATGTAAAGGCCTAGGGTTCAAGTCCTTACTGTATGTAGCAATGATGTTGTTTGGAGAGACATTAATCTACATTTGCCAGACTTGACCTACTAGGTGTAAGGGGTGGATTCTGGTAGGATATATTCCTTGAGTGCATCACAATGTATTATGTCGAAATTAAATGCACTACGGCTGTAATTGTCAGTCTTTTTATTGTTAGACATCTGCACCATCAACAATGTTTCTTTGCTGACTGTCCTGCAGTAACCAAAATCTAAATTTTAACACTGCTCCAAAAAGTATACCTATCACTAAATCTAAGCTCAAAAATATTGGAATCCCTGATCCAGATCCTATATATTTGACTCAAATGTTGCCCAAAACATTTTCACCTTAGTATAGCAATACCTACATGTACATCGAAGCACCCAGTTACATTTGCAGGCATTCAATTAAATCAGGGACTCTGATAATGTACATGTATGGATAACGGTTTGTGTACATGTAGATCCAAACTATCATG
The DNA here is from genome assembly GCA_035222895.1 of Strongylocentrotus droebachiensis. Taxonomy (NCBI): domain Eukaryota; kingdom Metazoa; phylum Echinodermata; class Echinoidea; order Camarodonta; family Strongylocentrotidae; genus Strongylocentrotus; species Strongylocentrotus droebachiensis. The sequence goes on from JAVYIG010014195.1 coordinate 22,132, forward strand.
CTTTCAGATGATAGATGTCCAACATCAGCCTCTTTACATCACCTCGTAGATGCTTTGTGTTCCATGCCAAACCTTACTGAACTGACAGTGACTGGAAAAGATTTCAAGGAGGAGTTCTTTTCTACATTGAATGCAAAGGCATCAACATTACAGGTACGCATGTGTCTTTGTACTCTATATCCATGCCATGATAAATGCATGATCGTGTATAGCAATGGAGATGAGTTTTAAAGATAATGATATAGTTAGTACAGTCAACAATTTTGTATTTGTGTAATGTTCGATATAAAAATATACAATAGTTTTAGCGGAGAAAGGAACAATACATTCAATTAAAACAAGGACTCTGATCAGTAATGTACTTGTATGAGTGACGGTCTGTATACATGTCGATCCAAACTGTCATTCTTCTAGATGTTACATGTCCAACATCATTCTCTTCACATCACCTCGTAGATGCTCTATGTTCCATGCCAAACCTTACTGCACTGACAGTAACTAGAGAGGATTTCAAGGAGGAGTTTTATTCCACACTGAATGCAAAGGCATCATCATTACAGTTGTGTATGTGTTTCTGTACTCTATATCCATGCCATGATAAATACATGTTCATGTATAGCAATGAGTTTTAAGGATAATGATGTAATAACTATAGTCAACAATTATGTATCTGTGTAATGTTCTATTAAAAAAATATAAGATTGTCTTAGCAGACAAGTGAACAGTATTAGCCAAAGTGTCTTACATGCAATGTGTCTGATACGGAAATTCAGATAGCTTTAATAAAGCTCTATATAAATTAATCATATGAAAAACAGACATAAACAAATTATGGACATCAACCCCGGTTTATGTAGAGCTCCTTCTGGGCCAGTTGATAAGTTTCTAGAGTTGAACCATGATGTATAGGCCTAGGGTTCAAATCCTTTGTGTACCTAGCACTAATGTCGTTTAGCAAGCAATGATCATCATTTGCCATACCCGACCTATTAGGTGTAAGGGGTGGATTCTGGTAGGATATATTCCTTGAGTGCATCACTATATAGTATGTATCCTCCTGTTGTTAGACATCTGCTCCATCAACATTTTTTCTTTGCTTACTGTCCTGCACTAACCGAAATCTTAATTTTAACCCTGCTCCACAAATATATTGTTCACTAAATCTAAGCTCAAACCTATTAGAAGCCCTAATCCAAATCCTATCTATTTGACTCAAATGTGGCCCAAAACATTTTCACCTTAGTATAGCAATACCTACATGTACATCGGAGCACCCAGTTACATTTGCAGTCATTCAATTAAATCGGGACTCTGATAATGTACATGTATGGATAACGGTTTGTGTATATGTAGATCCAAACTATCATGCTTTCAGATGATAGATGTCCAACATCAGCCTCTTTACATCACCTCGTAGATGCTTTGTGTTCCATGCCAAAACTCACTGAACTGACAGTGACTGGAAAGGATTTCAAGGAGTTCTATTCTACATTGAATGCAAAGGCATCAACATTACAGGTATCTATGTGTTTCTGTACTCTATATCCATGCCATGATAAAAACATGTCCATGTATAGCAATGGATATGAGTTTAAAGGATAATGATATAATAACTATAGTCAACAATTATGTATCTGTGTAATGTTCTATTAAACAAATATAAGATTGTCTTAGCAGACAAGTGAACAGTATTATCCAAAGTGTCTTACATGCAATGTGTCTGAAACGGAAATTCAGATAGTTTTAATAAAGCTCTATTTAAATCAATCATATGAAAAACAGACATAAACACATAATGGACACCAACCTTGATTTATGTAGAGCTCCTCCTGGGCCAGTTGATAAGTTTCTGGAGTTGAACCATGATGTATAGGCCTAGGGTACAAATATTTAATGTACATAGCACTAATGTTGTTTGGCAAAACATTAAGCCACATCTGCCATACTCGACCTAGGTGTAAGGGGTAGGACATATTTCTTGATCCACGCTCTCTGGAAAACATTAACGAAACACTTCACCAAATGGGGCCAGTCACCACGAAATGAGTCCAGTGTCGCATTAGCTCAATCGTAGTAATATCGATGTATAGTGTGTATGTACTGAAATTTGACCCACCTACCACATTTAAGATTTTTCCAAAAATCTACTTATTATTTCTTTGTTTGTTGAAAGTTTCATTGAAATCGAATGATCGGAAGTGTGTTGTTGCTATGTTGTTGTTGACCAGACTATAATATGTTACGCATCATTAACTTTACACCTAATTATCTCAAAACTGGGTAATCCCATTGTTATAAAGTCCAATTAGGTTTTTGTTCATATTTCTGGATATAATTTATCAATTTTAATGTGTGACCCCTTAATTTAAAGCTTACTTAATGTAGATTCATATAATACTTAAAAACAGGAATAAAATTTTTGCGACACTGGACTCATTTCGTGGTGACAGGCCCCAAATATCAATGTGTATTGCAAAGATAAGCACTTGGATGTCGAACAGAACTGAATTCATTGCCATTTGTTCTTTTGCTCGCCATCTGCAATACATATTATATGTACGGTTTAAAGTAAATGGTCAATTCATTCCTCTCTCCCCTAAAATTACATATATTGGTGTAGGCCTATGCATTGCTACTTTGTTCAAATCGACCTCCCATGTAAACTACGTAGTCCGTAATTGTCATTATCATCTTCGTAATTTATGGAGGATTCGCAGATTCATTGATTTAAAGACATGTCACCATGCTGTCCGAGCTGTAATTCTTTCTAGTTTGGATTATTGCAATAATCTTTATACTGTTTTATCTGCTACAGATAGAAGGAAACTTGAAACTGTCCAGAATCGTGCCGCTAGATCAGTCTCTGGCCTTGGGTCAGGAATTCATACTTAGCCTTTACTTAAGGAGCTCCACTGGTTACCTCCCCACCAACGTGTTCTGTTTAAATTATGTTTGTATGCTTTTAAAATACTCAATCATTTGGCACTAGAATATCTTAATGACACCCTCCAAATATATACACCAACTCGTAATCTTCGTTCAGCAACCGACACATGTAAACTTATTATTCCCAAATCTAGACTCTAATCAGCTGAAAAACGTTTTGCAGTAGCTGCATGAAAGACTTGGAACAGCATCCCTCTTTCCATAAGAGAAAATACCTGTCTTGCCATCTTCAAAAGATTCCTAAAAACTCACATTTCCCCCCAATGATCTATGTGATATACTTCCTGTACTATATAGGTTTGTCCTCTTTTCATATATTTGTATTTGTAAGCGCTATGGTACTTATTGTTTTTAGCGCTCCTTAATATTCGATATCTATTATTTATCACTGCGTAGTATGTAGTATTAAGTAAACGCACTGCGGCTGTATTTGCGAGTCATCCTGTTGTTTAGACACCTGCTCCATCAACAATAGTTCTGTACTGTACTCATCGAATTCTTAACTTTAACCCTGCCTCCAAAAAGTAAACATATTACTAAAATCTAAGCTCAAACCTATTTGAAGCCCTCATCAAAATCCTATACAGTTGACTAAAATGTTACCCAGAGCATTTGTCACCTGAACATAGACATACACATACATGTTCATCGGAGCATGCAACGAGTTACATTTGCATTCAGTCAATTAAAAAAATGGACTATGATAATGTACTTGTACGAATCACTGTTTTTATGCAGGTAGGTCTAAACTGTCATGCCTAATAGATGTTAGGTGTCCAACATAAGCCTCTTCACATCACCTCGTAGATGGTCTGTGTTCCATGCAAAACCTCACTGCACTGACAGTAACTAGAGAGGATTTCAAGGAGGATTTTTATTTCACACTGAATGCAAAGGTATCAAACTTACAGGTATGCATGTGTCATTGTACTCTATATCCATGTCATGATAAATGCATGTTCATGTATAGCAATGGAGTTTAGTTTTAAGGATAATGATACATAAACTACAGTCAACAATTTTGTATTTTTGTTAAGTTGTATAATAAAATACAAAATAGTCTTAGCGGACAAATGAACAGTATTATAAAAGTTGTTTTTCATACACAGTGTATGATACAGAAATTCATAAAGCTTTATTATAGCTCTGTTTATTAAAAAATCAATCAAATGAATAATATACATTTTAGACCAATATGCATGTCAGATTCAAGCACTGTACTTTGCTATGTCTGGCGATAGGTTCTAGTTCTGTTGGTATAGGGGTTTGTTATGAATTTAACACACGAAGAAAAACACAAGTTTCATTCGTTGTCTGTATAGTTACATCTTACAACCACACTTTATTAATGTAATTAACAAAAGAAACATCAACCTGCATTCTCCAGGTATATCATGGTGATGAACAATGAAAATAGTATCACGTGTCTTTTACCCTCATGCAAAATATTCCCACAATCTTCCTGTGTTTCTAAGCAAAAGTATCATTACCCCTTTTGGTGCAGTACTGCAAGTAACACGTTGTGAGCTCACTAATAATATGCCCCTTAATCATTTACGGAAAAAAGGTACATGGCTAAATGCTTCTGCATTAGTGATATCTTCCAATCAAATGTTCCAGATATAACCGATAATTAACAACCGCCGTTGAAAGTCTCTGCAGTTTGTCTCTAAGTGCTGACGTCTCGTCTAAGCACTCGTACGTAACTCGCGACCGAATCTCCATAGGTATCTGATGTGACGTTCGTCTGTAGCGATGATGTACTGGACAACGTAGTAACTGTAGCACGAAGTTCGAGCCGTCTTACTGCTTCAGCGAGTAGCCGTACTTCGAAGTCGAGCTCCACTGATTGAATCATTGTAGATAGCCCACGAGTACCCTGAAGTCAAAAACCGTCTAGTAGACGTATAAACCCATTGGCCCGAATTCACAAAGCAAGGTTTGAGCTCAGACCAAGGTTTGAGCTCAAACCTCCTTTTGTTTCGCCAAACCTCCTTTTGTTATTTTCAAACCTGGTTTGTAAATAACAAAAGGAGGTTTGGCGAAACAAAAGGAGGTTTGAGCTCAAACCTTGCTTTGTGAATTCGGGCCAGCACGTCTGTGACTGCTGAAAAACAATACATGCAACCCAATGGTCATAGCATACAATGTATATCCAATCTATTAAATAGGATCATAAATTATACAAACATGGCTGCTTTCATGTATTAGAAAAAATGTCCTTATTAACATCGTCCTACAATGACATCCACTGTATTTCATACACATATGTAATACTTATCAAGGCTATTAAAGCACTATACAAGTTACCTCCCCTTTTAGCAGGGAAAATATTATAAACCTCTTCAATCCCAAGTACTAACTTCTGCTAAACAAATGCACGGTAATTTTGTAAAGTACATAGTCTATCTTCCTTCCCATTTTTACAAAAGAAAAACCCAGAATAACTTCTTCTCTTAGCCTACATAAAAATGCTCCAATAAATCATTTCAATGCTTGGCTAACACAGTACTACTAAATTGCTATGCTTTTTCATAAACACTTAACCCCTAGTACCATTGTAGCCTCTCCCTACCTATGCCACGCCCTTTATTTGAAAACTATCCTACACACAAAAACATGGATACAGATATGGAAAAGAATACAACAATGTCACTTACAGTTGTCGAAGACAATTTGGGAGCTGTAGAGGAGTCTTCTCCTGGCCTGCTTGCCCTGATTGCACCAAGATAGCACCAAAATGAGATAATTGCTGCGCATCCTAGCCAACTCCTCTCACATGCACTCAGCAAACAGGTCCTGCTTTGACCAGTGCTAAATTCGTTCTCCCCTGCCAATAACACATGCACCCTATACTTCACATAGCACAAGTGTAGCTCTTTTCTCTAAGGTATCCCTGAAAAGCACATCACACCCAAAACTCTCCCATTGAAAGACACACATCACACACATAGCTCTCCCATTGACAACATGCACTCTAGCTTGAGAGCCTATTGTTCCCTAAGTCTTGTTAGACATAACTAGTCCCTGGGTCAAATACTAGAAAAAACTATCCCCTAGGCTAAATACCAGTCACTTTGTGACAAGGCATCAACCATGGTTCATGTGGAGCTGTGTGTGGTCTAGTTGATAAGTTTATGGAAATTGAACCATGATGTATAGGCCCAGGGTACAAATCCTAACTGTATGTAGCACTAATTTCCATTAGCAAGACTTTAATCTGCATTTGCCATACTCGACCTAGGTGTAAGGGGTGGATTCTGGACAATTAACAAGTGAACTATGATAATGTACTTGTATGAATCACTGTTTTTATGCAGGTAGGTCCAAACTGTCATGCCTTTAGATGTTAGGTGTCCAACATCAGCCTCTTCATATCACCTCGTAGATGGTTTATGTTCCATACCAAACCTTATTCCACTGACAGTAACTAGAGAAGATTTCAAGGAGGAGTTCTATCCTACACTGAATGCAAAGGCATCAGCATTGCAGGTATGTATGTGTCTGTGTACTCTTTATCCATACCATAATAAATACATGTTTATGTATAGCAACGGCGATGAGTTTAAGGATTCATGATATTAGCTACAGTCAGCAATTGTGTATGTATTTAATGTTTTATATGAAATTGTAAAATAATCTTAGCGGACAAGGGTTAAGCATTATTAAAAAAGATGCTCTTCCATTTACAGTGTATATGTCGTATAATGAATTTAATATAGCTTTATTATAGCGCTATTTATTAAGATCAATCAAATAAATAATATACATTCTAGCACAATATGCATCAATCAAGGTTCATGTAGAGCTGTTTGTGGTCCAGTGGATACATTTCTCGACAGTAAACCATGATGCAAAGCCCTCGAATTACAATCCTTACTGTACGTTGCACTAACCTTGTTTGACAACACGTTAACCTACATGTGCCATACTCTACCTAGGTGTAAGGGGGGGGGGGGGTTCCTGGTATGATATATTCCTTGATCGAATAAATACGTACTATGTAGAAACGAAATGCACTACGGCTGGAATTATAGGTCCTCCTGTTACTAGACACTTGCTCCATCAACAATTGTTGTGTGCTTACTGTCCTTCACAGGCTTCACTAACCGAAATTCTTAACTTGAACCCTGCCTCTAAAAGTGGATGCATATTTTAATAGAATGTATATTATGTATGTGATTGATTTTATTCAATATAGCGATTGTAAAGCTAAATGAAATTCCTTTTTATACACTGTTAATGAAAGAGCATTTTTTAAATAATAATCCTTTGTGCGCTAAGACTATTATACTTTCACGTAATCTAAGCTAACCCTATTTGCAACCTTTATCCAAATCAAATAAATTTGACTATAAAATTGTTGCCCAGAGCATTTATCACCTGAGCATAGCCATACATATAACTGAGCACCCATCTAAATTTGCAGTCATTCAATTAAAACATAATGTACTTGTATGAATCATTATTTGAAAGCCAGATCAATGTTCACCTTACCTAAGCCTAGCCATAAACATACATGTATAACTGAGCACCCAGCCATATTTAGAGTCATTCAACTAAAACCCGAACTATGATAATGTACTTGTATGAATCATTGTTTGTATGAATGTATGTCCAAACTGTCATCGTTTCAGATTTTAGGTATTTAAGAGCAGCCTCTTTACATCCCCTAGTAGATGCATTGTGTTCCATGCCAAACCTGACTGACCTGAATTTAAGTGAAAGGATTTCCATTAGTTCGATTCTACACTTAATGCAAAAGTGTCAACCTTAAAGGTATGTATTTTGTTAACTCTATATCCATGCCATGATGAATTCATGTACACATGTAGCAGTGGAGATGAGTTTAAGGATGGATGATATATGATGATATATGTTGGTGTATAACATTTTATAAGGAACTATATACTAGTCCACGCAGACGAAGGAACAGTATCATAGCCAAGGTCTTTCACTTTCAGTGTATGATACAGAATTCATATAGCTTGAGTGAAAAATATGAAGTTCTGCAAAAAAAAGCTTCACTTTTGAAGGTTTGCCTCAAAAAGGTTCTTTTTTCATGGAGAATAACTGGATGAGTTTAGTAGACATCTTTTGGGGAAAGGAAGTGTTTTGTTGCCACTGATGTAGTAATACAATTCAGTATAAACATAGTAATGAAATACTTTAAAGACTGGTCGATAGAAATACTTGTATTTGTCTTTTAAAAAAAAGTTTAAAGCGATGCATAAGGTTTTAATTATGTCATCATTGGTTTGAAAGCAGTATCAAAGTTAATTGAGATTCAATACTCACTAAACAAGGATGGATATTAGACCACAGTGTACTTATTCTTTGCACAGCTACATTTGCACACACTCCATTTACATTTATGTATAATGCATACTTTTTAGTCCTAAATGTATTACATGTTTAATATTCTACTACTAAAGATGATGATGAAAATAATCATAATGATACTAATGATTATCATGATGATATCAGTAACAATGATAATATAAATACAAATGAAAGTACTTCTACGACTAATACTACTCCTACTACTTATACTAATAGGTTCATAATTGTGAGATCTTTCACAGTGCTAAACAAATATGTTTTAAAATTGCTTCAACATTTGTCATATGTTTCTTTATTTCTAAGGTATTCAGGCGATTTACCTCTTAAACAGTTACTGCATTTGAAAAGGGCCTTTCCCCATACAACTTTCTCATCATTTGTGGAACATCGAATAAACACATTTTTGTTTTACTAGAACCCAGCATTCTTTGTAGTTTGTACTATATTAAAAACTCGATGAGATATAATGGAGTAAACTGACGGAAACATTGATATGTTAACAAAAGTACTTGAGACTAAGAATATTGATTCATGTTTCTTTGTTCGTAATACAAGTCGCACTGCTCAGTTGTGAATAACATGTAATATTGCAATTTGATACAAATGGGAGACAACAAAGCAAACTATTACCACAATAAAAATTGCACATTGCAAAAGCATGAATTAGGTGTTTAGAGGTTACCCAACAAGTTATAGTTTTACCTATTTTCTACAGCCCAAATGATGCTGAGCACCATTTTTGTGATACGAAATTTAAAAACATGAACTTATCCAAAGTGACTCCTAGACCCATTATATCTTTTGGTCGCATGAACAAGAATGCCATATACATTCTGTGTCAATATTTGGTTACTTAAAGGGAATACCAAGTTTTGGTATGGGGTCACGAATTTGGCGCAAATGAACATATTGGAAGCATACGCGATCCTACGATATTCAGTGATCGTTGTCGCGGTTGAAATCGAGTCTAAAGTTATGAAATTGTAAATAATAAACTCCTAAATGTTGTATAGCTCACTCTCAAGGTCAAGATATTGATTAAGCTATAAAACAATGTTTTTGGACTAAAATCGACCGATTAGCTATTCCCGTTTGGAAATTATATATCACAACTACATATTCTGAGATTGTCATGGTCGTAGCTACCATTGTACGGCAGTAGGCGCTATTTGAAATTTATCAACATTTACCGGGAGCACCGGTAAATTTTTATATTTAATTTTTTCTGAAAGCAGAAGTGTTTTAGAGGCTAAATATGTTAGTGCTTATAATACATCCACAAAAACATCCAAATATATCAAAATTGTAAAGAATCAGTATCCAGCCAATTTCAAAATTTCCCAAAATTTGTATTACCTTTAATCTGTGGCGTGAAGAAACATGAGGAGATTCGGTCTAATTGGTACTGCTGAGTTTCAATTTACTTCAGACCATTCTTCGACCTCTCGCACACAATTTGATATTTCTGTAGTAAAATCAACACTACCATCTCTCTTAAATGCGTTCAATCTTACACTTATCATGCCTACAGGCGTATCATTTAGTATAACTCATAGTTTATGCTGTTTCTCCTCACTGAATGTTGAAATATTTCCTTAAGTCTTCTCATCCCAAAAGTCTCTAACTTGCATACCTGGGGCCCGTTTCATAAAAGCTTTTATCTATAACAACTGCTAAATTTCTATGACAAATTTTCTCTCAGCCAATCAGATGCCATGATTCAGTAGCTTATAACAGTAGTTTGTAACTTGTTATTGATAACAAGTTTCATGAAACAGGGCCCAGATCCGAAATTATAGTCATACTCCATACTCTATGCTCAGTTTGTTAATTTCTACATTTGAGTTCAATAAGATTTACATGACCTATCATCTGTTGAGAGCTGGGAGGGTGTTGGGTCTATGATGAATATGAGTTAACGCCCTTCTGTCTCTCAACAGACGATATACGTAGCCATCACTCACAACTCCATTCTGAATCTATGTAATGTTTGTGAATTGCTTTTTTGTATCCATTATTATCATCAACTTCAGTGTCAACTGCTCAATTTATGGACATACATATACCCCAATCAATTATGATGTTAAATACAGTCATACAACTATTATACTTCGAACCATCAACCTTTGGATTGAAAGTCAAGTGAATGAACGACTTTACCACGACTCCTCAACACAGTAACATATTAAGACAGAACCAGGGAGTTGGAATGAACAAAACGTAGGTTGCATGGTCAAGTATTAACGATGAATAAAGGAAAACAATAGAGCTGTGTAGAACATGTATGGTGCTGTAGAACTCCCCGAGGGGTTTTACCGTTTGACTTTACGACCTCTCGAGAAAATTACACTATCAAACATTATGGCTGTACAATTTAAGTGTCGACAATATCAAAATGATAATACACACAAACAATGAAGGTTCATGTAATCGTTTGGGCACACACAAAATACACACAATATACAAATGTCAAAGGGAGTGGAAAACCCTTCTAAGCATCAATAATCAACTTAAAAATAACAGTGATCACTTAATGAAACAGAAGCAATTAATCTCCCGTCTATTACCAGGACCGACACTATAAAAAAACGAGATCGTCAAAAGGGAGACCGAAACTCACCTTTAGGTTAATCGCTGTTACGATCAAATGAATAAGCAAGTAAACAATCATACAACAATAATCAATCATCAAAAAGCGAACAAGAAAAGGATCATCGAAAAATTCAGCGAAGTGTTAACAAAAAATTAGCTCAAACCTAATCAGACCAAGCTCATTGATTGTTTATTAAAGAAACAATTAAATAGCACCAGTAGAACTATGTTCGATGAAAGAGACATCAGCCGCGTCTGTCAGCTTCAGTCAAAAGGAATATAGAACTACACTGTTACCCATACAAGTTTGAATACATTTTGTTCGTACCGCCTTTCAATGCAATTATTTTGACAATATGCTCCATTCATTGTATTTAAGGTTGACATCTTCGTAAAAATGTATTGATCAATATTCATGACTCTTTAGTTTGATCAATAAGTCTCGAGAAGTTATCAATGTTATCTATTAATAATACTATAGGATTTCCCGGCCAAATTCGCGTGTTTGTCATTCGAATTCATTTACTTTGCATTTAAGTTAGCGCAGATCGGCTTTGCCATGCCAATTATCATTCAATTTTCCAGTTTTTGTATTTGATTTCGGATTTTGGTCGAAGGGTTTCATAGATCTGTCATTCAATTTAGAAACTGCTCAACTAGCATTCAAATTAATATTCACTCGTCGAAGCGTAATATTTATCATTCAGATTAACACCTCTCATTCGTATTCGTAATATTTTTTATTCAAGTTAGGAATGTTAGGGGGAAGAATTGCAACAAACTTTTACAGTTTTTAAATAATGCAGTTAAAATGCATGATTTGCCATTGGGGTCTAAGCTGTTATTCCATTTATTTATTTTCAGGACAATGCAGATGGGTGTAGTCAGACATAAAGTAAAGAAGGGGCGAAATCAAGGGATATGGCATTTCTGCACGGACATGTTCATATACCCGGGAAAGGTGGGGGTACCCTCAATCGGCCCTTTTTTACTACAGATTTGGAATTTTACAAAAGTAATTCACATCGTCTCTTATACCCAGCACACCCCTCTGTTTTTCTTAAAAAGTTTCATAGTTTACTTGCCCGCCAGCAGATCGATGGCTAAAGACATGGCTAAATAATGAATCATGTTCAAATTGTTGACTCTAGTCCCTACCCCAGTCACAATATTGTACCCTTCTTCCATAATGAAATTATGATGAAATAATGATAAATTTATGATGAAACATAAGACAAACAACTTCCTTGCATGAACATTTACAAATATACGGAGACCATCAGGTCCGTAGATGCAAGTCGTTTTTTTCTTCCTAACAATCAAACCTAAATGCTGATGAATATCAGATAAATATAATAAGTATAAGTGTATAAATGCAAGAAAATGAGATATGATGAAATACACATGAAAAAACAATCTTGAAAGAAAAAGAATGAGCTATAAAAAGTGTGTAATAAACAAAAAATGTATATTGACCATCAATTTAAGTGCACAAAGTGCTAATTTGAATGCTACAAATGAATTAGAATGCTAAAAGTACACCGTCGCGTTGTCAGAAAATCGTGTTGCGCCAAATCGAATGACCAAATAGCGAAAGAAGCACATTGTTCATTAATTTGAATGAAACATACGTAGATTCTAACGAAAATTCCATAGATTTGAAAACTAGAAAAGGGAATATAAACCCGAGATATACCTGACTGCACTAAAACCGTCGAATTTGAACGCAAGACAAATTAATTTGAATGACAAACTCGCGAATTCGGCCGAGAAATCCTATATTAAGAAAAAAAAACATGTTCTCACAATTAATCCATGAGAAAAATGTACCAACATTTTATTCCACTATCATGGGCAACAATGAGTGAAAAACAGGATGCATAAAACATTATTGCACTTAACAATTTAGGAAAATCAAATTCTTTTCATTTTTTTTTTATTGAACTTGGTCAATTCACATCACAGTTCTTCTGCCTTTCCAGCATGCACCGCAACAAGTTAGTTTGTCTACTTGTATCATCAAACGGACTCAAACCTACATAAGTGACCTCCCTGCCTACATGTAGCCCTATACACAAACTAGGGACACCTCCCTGACAAAACCAAGCATTTTTTTGTTCTTTCCATTTGGACACAAGAACTTGAACTTTACCCTCGTCACATTTTGTACTTTGTATCGCCATATAACGAAACACGGAACTTCTTCCAACCCGCTTGTCTAAAGTCCACATTTATGTCGGCAGTTGTTTCTGTCATATATATTTTGCTATATCAAACTGCGACCTAATGTTTACGAATGTATCATCTGTCAGACGCCCTCTTGTAAAATAATCGAGAAGAGTATCAAATTGTGACTTCCAACCCATGTACATCTCTTGAGCGTTTTATAGACTGAGAGGAAGAGAGAGAGAGAGAGAGAGAGAGAACGAAAACGAGAAAGGGGAAGGGAGAGGAATGAGAGTAAGAGAGGAAGAGATGGAGAGAAAGGGAGAGATAGGGGTGGGGGGGAGGGAGAGAGGGGAGAGGGCGAAAGAGTAATAGATAGAGAAAGAGAGAGAAAGAAAGAGACAGAGACAGAACAAAAACGAGAAAGGGAGAGGGAGAAATGGAGGGAGAGAGAGGGGGAGAAAGAGTATTAAAAGAGGTATAGAGAGACAGAGAGAAAGGGAGAGAGAGAGAGAGAGAAAGAGAGAGAGAAAGGGATAGGGAGAAATGGAGGGAGTAGAGATGGGATAAGAGGTAGAGTAATACAGAGTGAGAGAGAAAGAGAGAGAGATATATAGAGAGACAGGCAGACAGAGAGAGAGAGAAAGAGAGAGAGAGAGAGAGAGAGAGAGAAAGGGGAGAGGGGGAGGGGGGGGGGTAGGGGGAGCGAGAGAAAAAGTGGAGGGGGCGTGGTTGAAAGCATATAAAGAATTTTAATAACAAATCTTAAACATAATTTTTCATAAATCAAATACTTTTTAATCGATTTTGTTGTACCGAGCAACTTTAGAGATAATAAAGTAGTTAGGTCAATAAAAAAGGGCCACTTGCCATGGGATTTCAATGTGAAAGAAAATATTTTAAAGGTTATGTGTTAAAAAGGAATATTATTGGTTTGTAATCATCACACGGAACTATATACTTGATTTGATATTCCCCGAAATTGCATGTAAAAAACAACATTGCAAACACAGAGTAAAAATAAATAACAGAAATATGAAAAAAATAGGGGAGGGGTAGAAAAGGTCCATATCGCTTTCCACTCTAACAATATATAAACATTGTTACGGAGATCCTGAAAAAGGATGAGAAAATCTTTAAAATCTCTCAGTTTTTATTTATATACGAATATTATTGATTGATTTTTATTTATTTTGTTATTTTGTTTTGATATTCACATAGCTCCGTTTAGTTTCATTTGACAACGCCCCCTATCGTCAGAGTCCAGCAGCATATAATCATGTTAGCCTATGGACTTTTACAACAACAAAAAAAATCGTTAAAAAAATCATTTTTTGTATAAACGAAAAGCACATCCACCCCGACGTACGTTATCACTAGCTCTTTCATTGGAACCCTCATGTCCAATTGACTTTTGAAAGTTTACCCACCGTAATTTGGCCAAAATAGGTCGCCAGCTCGCCATTGCCTATATAACACATGTGCAACAAGTCGAACTTTGGACGCAATTTACCACTCGATTGTAAGGTTATAAGTCAAGCACACAGGATTACAAGCATGAATTATCATAGATCAGTTCTGATTTGTTCATTATGTCCATTTCAGCCAACCCCCCACCGTAATTTTTCCATTTAGTATAGGCAAGCATTTTGCCGAGGTAAGCAAAAACATGAATATTCATGAACACCATGGACTATTCGATTATTAACAGAGGGGTGCAATTATGCACCACATCAAACTCCCTACTTTCAGTCAAGTATTTAATTGTATTTTGTAGTTTGGTAGGTTTATTTTAGTAACTGTTTAATTATCAGATATCAATGATAGTTTAAAGATATGGAAAATGTTCTTGTATTTTATATTTAGCAAAGCAATCTCACATACAAAATCACTATCAAGTGTCGTCTGATCCGCCGATTGCCGTCTGCTATACTGTATACGCGAACTAGCTACGTTTGTGCTGGCGAAAATGAGACAACCGGAGCAATATGGCCAAACATGTTATTGCTGCATACTTGTACAACGACATGTCTCTTATTTCTAGTCAGAAGGATAGTTAACAAAAACTATTCATTCTGATCGAGTTTTCATTCAATAGAAAATGTAAATATATACATTTTTTGTTTAAACTCTTTTTCCTGACCCCGTATATATCCTGAACCTCGTTTTTTCCTTCACCAAGGACAATAAATCTTTGATTTTCTCATTTGTATTTGAAGGCCTCTACTACAGTAAAACCTGTCTACCAAGGCCACCCAAGGGAAACAGAAAAGGTGGCCACTCTGGACAGGTGGCCTTTCTAGACAGATTCTACGACACACCTTTCTTTTTCATGGAATACAAAATGCATGGCCACTATAGACAGGTGGCTTCTAACACAGGTTTCAATGTATTTGATCTAACCCGTACTAGGACAATGGATTTTCCTGTTAAATTGAAATCCCCCCCTACAGTGGCGATCGGGGTAAGGGGGGAGGGGGGGGTAGGGTGGGCTCCAGGGGCACGTGCCTTCCCCCAAATAGGACTTCTAAAGAAGAAATACAAGAATCATCTTGACCTCATAACTATTATTTCAAGGGGAGGGGGTTGCTTGCTGGCTGCAGAATTTTAAGACTTGTACACCTCCCGCTTTTAACGTGAACCCGTACACACTGTTGAAATTGACTGTAGTTCTTAATTCTGTTCCCACTAGTGAGCAAAGGGTAATATTTAGTTTATCAAAGAGGAAAACAATAAAAGTAACCCTTAAAAACAGGTGACCTTCGTAGAGAGGTAACTGCCAAGATATGTTTCCAGTATCGCTGCCTTTTAATCACATTGCAGAATGTGTAGTAAGTAGCTAGCCAGTAAAACACACTATGCATTGCAATTCAAAGTTCACAGTTTGTTTTTTCAACAAAATTACTCTTATTCTCATGAACATGACAAACTCATTCATAACAGCATATAAAATACATTTCAAAAGACCGTAACATATATATTCATAATTGATTTGAAGAAAATAACATTCCGATAAGGCGATAAGGATATACTGCGTACACTAAAGTGGAAGATGATGAAGAAGAAGAAAGAGCGAAAGAAGAAGAAAAAGGAGGAGAAGAAACAGAAGATGATGATAATGGTGAAGATGAAGTAGAAGGAGAAGAAGAAAAAGTAGGAAAAAGAGGAAGACAAAGAAGAAAATAAAGAAGAAGAAAGGTATATAATACATAAAATGTACTAAAATGATCATGAAATGTGATTAGACTTGTTGTATTTTATTTATATATTTTTTTTTAAATGGTAAGTAATCATTAAATAATTGCAATGTGCATTATAATAGTCTTGTAGATATAATAACATTACACAAGAGAAATAAATTACAACTAATTGCTACTTTCCATAACCGTATTAATTTACTACTTGTTTTATACTGGTCTCCTATTAGTTTCTTTATGTATTCCTACTGGTCTCCTAATGGTCTCCTCCTGGTTCCAGTGGGGATTTCTACTGGTCTCCTACTGGTCTCCTCCTGGTTCCAGTGGGGATTTCTACTGGTCTCCTACTGGTCTCCTCCTGGTTCCAGTGGGGATTTCTACTGGTTCCAGTAAAAGGTACCACTTTCCATATTGAAGCCAGTAGAGAATTGACCAGTAGAAACCATTAGAAATCTGTACTGGTTTTCTCTACTGGTTTCTATGGGAATTTCGACCTGGGATGGCAATGATAGTGATCATGTGGATAAGAAGAGTAGTGCAGCAAGGGGCTTTACTAGAGAAAGAGATCTAGAGAGTGGGAAAAATGATCGAGATGAAATAGAATCCACGTCTGTCAGTACTGCGAGGAAGAAAGAAAGACAGAGAAAGAAAAGAAAAAGAACTTAAAGCTAAGTTGATAGCCTCACGTCAAACGAGTAAACTTGAGAAGAAACTGAGAACACTTAAAAAACAACATGAAATGGAACGAGCTGGACAAGAAATACGGATTGCAAGAGTAGAGGCTAAGAATTCTTAATAACCCCCCTTTTCCAAATTAAAACACAAAACAATGACGAAGCATAAACAAATACCAAAAAAAAACACCCCCAACAAAAAAGAAGAAAGAAGAAGCAATAAACAAACAAAACGGAAGGTTGAAGGTGATGTTTTCCATGATCGTGGACAAGAACACGAACAAACCTTTCGCAAGGAACCTGTAAGCGCCGAAGAAGGAACCACCAACAGATGTATAGGGAGATGATACGATTCACTACGGAAAACAGTCTACCGTCGCCAGATCTCGAACCGTTCAGTGGGGCTCCACTTGATTACCTTACCTTTATAAGGAATTTTAAATATGTGGTTGTAAAAAATAACTGATGAACATTTAAGAAGATTAGAGCTTGTACTAAAAATACACACAAGGAGAAGCGCACGAGCTTATTCGAGGATGCCCCGACATACAACCAAGTAAGAAGTCCTACGAGACAGCCAAGTACACGCTAAACAGAGACTATGGAAAGCAGAGTAACATAATAAATGCATACAATATATTACATCATGTCATATAACAGCAAGAAAGAAAGTGACAACTACTCAAGGCTGCACAGAAAGAAACTAGAGAGGGAACAAAGATGTTGTTAAAGAGCTTTGCTCTATTGGACACAAGTATTTTTCAAATTCAAGAAATACATGAAGAGAAATACAATGACAGTGGACGCGGAAAGGGCAACACATGTGATTTAAGAATCACCTTGTTATTTTATTCAAGATACTTTGTATTTCATAGCTTTTTGCCAGTTATTTAAAGGCCAAGCTACCACTACTTGCCATATTGGTATATATTTTAAGATTTGTATGTAATTTAAGAGTACTAATGTATGTATATGTATGCCAAGGACAGTGATTTCTTTAACACTGTTAGTCGGTTCTAATGTTAATTATTACATTTGAAGTTTATTATAACTTTAGGTCAGTTTTCTATTGTTTTAACAATTCAATATTCTTTAATTTCATCACCTGTTTCTGTCGTATTAAATTTGTTTCTGTCGTATTAAATTTGCTTCCTTGTTCTTCATAGGTATTTCTGATACTAAAATTAATTGTCACACTAACTCGTTTTATGAATCATCTCCCGATTTTCTGTAACAGTTTTGTTAAACAACCCTTATTCAAGGCTCACTGAACCCCATGATACGTTCAAAGGTCATGGTCAAATGTCAGTTGAAGTCAATATCTCTGTCTGCTTTTCGGTTATCAATATTTTTGTTTACCCTTTTCTGCTGGTTCATGTATTTTGTGTGTCTAAGGCTTTTGGTACTCAATACCACTAATTTATGCACTCAGTATGCCTTACAACCAATCAGCTGTATACCTAGCCTATAGTTATACTAGGCTCGTACATTATACTGGGTATAGTGCACAGAGATCAGTAACAAAGGTAGGATCACAAAACAATCAATGTTATGCTCTTCATTTGTTTTAGCCACACACTTTTGACATGCAGCATATATAGACAACCTTTTTTTGATGCTGTCCACATTATTCACATCCAATTTCGAATACTCGAAAAGCAGATGACCATATGCGAGACTCCATGTTGTTATATGTATTCAATGCACTGTGCTGTGACAAATACATTAACTTCTTTCTTTTCCCCTTATTATACATGGATCATGGCTCAGTCTAGCATACATAACAAAATAAAGCTGACAGCCCTTTCGGCTAAATTCTACTTCCAAACAAAAGCAAACAAATCTATCCGTGTCAAAGTCTTGACAGAGGAAATCAAAAGCGCGCTCCAAACGACATCGAGAATCATCAAAGAACAAAATCATCAAATAAACCAACTTAACCAAATCATCAAAAATCAGCGACAACAAATAGCAATGAAAAAAGCAGAATTTCAACACCGCATATCTACACAAAACTTGTCGTCAACCATGGCCTCAACTCCGCCAAAATCAAGCCCCAAGACATACCACCTTCAACATCTTCGGACCAAGCAAGTGAGCAAGAACCTTCCTCACCAAAGAAAACACAACCGTCTACCCCAACCACTGCAGTCATGACATTGAAAAAGATGAATCACATGATTCATACACCACATAAAATGCTTTCCACAAAACAAGAAACAACTGCAAACATGATCAGTGTAAACTCCCATTTTAGTGAACACGGTTCACCACCTTTTAACTCCAAAACCCAAGATATTCACAACACAATGTTCTGCGGTTTCCAGTATCTGTTTCCAAATAGATATACCGTTCTCTTTGTTAAACAGTTGATAATATGATGTGTGATCGACTTCTTAGCAGTGGTGCTGATAACACTTTGCACTCATGTACCGAGTAGCCCTCCAGTTCCCCCTTTCATATCCAAGTACAAAGCACCTTAATTTGATTTATTTTCTCTTTTACTGAATGAGAAAGATAATCTAATGAGTGCTGAGTGGCAGAGTGATCACAATATTACCTTTAATGCTGGGGGTACATTCCCATTGCGCGACAATGTAGATTGCCCTGGTGATTTTCTTTTCTAAAAGAAAACTGCATTATAAAGATATTAAAATCAACCATCAACTGTTTTTCTTTCTAGAACTCAGAATAGGGGTAAAATATTGCTAATGTAATGGAAGTTCAGCTCCGCAAAACTTAGTTTGTTTAAAATAAGTTAGTTGTAAATTTGTTAGTTCAAGTAATAGTTTTAAATTATGTATGTGTTGATTGAGATGATTATTGATATAAGTTTTTTTTTCTTCCAACAGATATATGGTGAAGGACCCCGCCCCCCCCCCCCCCACTCAGTGTTATTTAGGGTACGCATATGCGTGTTCCAACCGACCCCCCTTTTCAGCAAAAGTCCGGTGTGTAAAGTCAATACGGGTCGACCTTTTTCTTTTGTTACGAAAAGGACATTTTGGCAACACGCATGGGGTCCGTCCGTTCTCGGAGTGGGGGGGCCGGGTGAAGGACAATGTTGACCACATAAGGTTTCACAAATGCGCAGATTAGATCCAGAACTACGACCAGTGGATCAGGCTACTCAACCAAGACACGTTCCAGATTACTTCCTCAACAAGAGTGTGCAGTAACCCTGTTCAGCATTGACGACCCTACTCTGATGACCAGCACCCTTCCTTGAAAGGCTACGCGAGGCACGGCCCAAGAATCCCAGCCGAACTCCACCATAACTACGAGAGAAACAGAAAAGCAAAGTTGCTGAGACAAGTAGCCAAAGTCCATCTATTGTCAGGTCAGCCCCACAGATGTTTGTCATTTTACAGAATAGGGAGAAGCAAAAATATGCCAACAGCAACATTTCTTCGCAAATCTTTTCGCATGGAACAGGTGCACCCTCATGCCATCACGCTGCATTACTACAAAGGACTTGACCGCTTCAGGAAAAACCTTACCATATGTGCGGAACCACCAGAAACCATGGAAAAGGTGATCACAGTCCCTTGACGACCAGCTCATAATGACGTAATAAAGCTTTGCCTCAATCTATGACGAGAAGACCTTGCATTCAGGTTTGTGTAGATTGTGATCGACAGACCAACCACCCGATACCAATACAGTAACAGTAAAGTATCAGAGCAGGTTACCCAAAGTGGGTCAGTAAGTATCGAGGCAGAATATTAATCTGCAATCCAGGTGACAAAGTTGCAACAGTAATGTACTAGAACTATTGTCACCTGGGTTAGAGTTATAGAACAGTAGTGAACTGTAGGATTGAGTAATTTTTGCGCCCTGATAGTACACTGGTCTGATGAGTTTTCTTTACTCCAGACTTTA
>JAVYIG010014196.1:0-42931 GCA_035222895.1 Strongylocentrotus droebachiensis
CCCTTTTTCTTTCTAATAAGTGCTCTTTTCCCTTTTGATAAGTGTCCATTTCCCTTTATATTAATTAAAGCCACTTCACCTTCTCATAAATGCCCCTTTTCACCTCTGATAAATACCCCCAATTCAAGTTTTCAAGTTAATTTGCCTTTTGTTTCACATTTCACAAAAAAGAATTCACATAATTGACAAAATTAGAACATAATATGAAATATACTAAAAGTGTCACATTATAAAATTAATTCTTTAAAAAGACGTCAAAATTAATTGTATTGAATAGAAGGTTATACAGGGTGAAATGTGAGGAACCTATTAAAAAGCTGAGTTTGTAGATTATCATGAAGTTCCCAATTGAAATCTGATTGGCGCCCCTTTTCTTGCAACAACTGTCACTTTTCCATTTACATAAGTGCCCTTTTTCATCTCTGGTGAGTGCCCCTTTTCAGGTGCAAGAAGTGCCCATTTTCACCTTGATAATTAATCTTTTTACTTTGACTCCTTTCAGGCGCGGATCTACGGGGGGGGGGGTTTAGGGGGTTTAAACCCCCCCCTTGGGCGGCCCCCCCCCCAAAAAAAAAAAAAAAAAAAGGAAAAAAAAGAAGAAAAAAAAGAAAAAAAAAGAAAAAAAGAACGCACGCTGGAGAGAAACCCTTTCAAGTGCAAATATTGTGAGAAGATATTCAACTCATCTGGTAACTTAACCAAACACATGATAACTCTGGATATAACTGTGTATTTAACTGTTACTTGATTTAAAAAGACGTTATCATGCACTGCTTTTTATGGTCTCCATTGTGTTAATAGATGCCAGGAAAACATCACTTACGGGGTTCAAATAAACACCCCCAAAAAAATCGGCTCGCCGCTTCGCGGCTCGTGGACGATGCTCCGCATCGTCATTATTTTGGTCAAACCCCCCCCCTTAGCAAAAAGCTAGATCCGCCCCTGCCTTTACTTTTCTAATTAGTGTTTTTATCCCTTTTGATAAGTACCCCCTTTTCCTTTCACAATAAAATGTGCCCCTATAATTTAAAGCGACTATGAGCAACATTTCCCCCCCGAAGCTTGCTTATTTTTTTTTTGGTAGCATTCGATCTTTATTGCATTCATTCAATACACATGACAAATTATATACATCTTCATTTAATTGATATACATAACATATCAAAATGTAAAGAAAATTGTACAGCCCTCACAGTCAAATACATAGTACATAATGTCTTCAATTAATTATACTGAATGGATATTAAAGATCAAAGCCTTCCACGGTCCCCCCCCCCCCCCTTACCCCGGCAACAAACAACAAACGAACAAAAGAGACAAATTAACTGAAAGAAGAGAAGATCGGAAGAGAAGAAAAGAGGGCAGTCTATGGGGGCAGAGAGGGCCAACTCCACACGATCGCGAACCCGGCGGACCCCACCACTCCTCATCCACCGTATGTTTTCATTTCATGCTGATATGTGATACTTTCAAATGTTCCCATTTTTGTTATAGTGTAGTTTCAATGTATTTCGCTCGGTAGCAATCTTTCTTTCATCTTGTTTACTTTTAAGCAACGTTTTTCCTATTTCTTCAATAATTGGAAGTTTTCTTTTCTCCCTACTAAGATATATCAAATATTTAATTAATAAAACACTAATGATTGATTATTTGCCTATATATCTTAAGTTGTTTCCTCTTATCCAATGTGAACTTCCGCTTCCAAATCATGATACTACTCTGTTGCCATAATTTAGTTACCATTCCACATTAAACAAAATTATGCCGCAGTTTCCTCATCTTTACCGCAAAATGAGCATTATCGTTTGATATGAAATTAATGAAACCTACATAGATTGACGATGGTTCACAAAAATAATGTTATAAAGCAACTTCAATTTAAATTCTCTCCATATCCAATGTGCTTAATCGAGGACGAAGAAAAGCCTTCATTTATTTTACCGACATATTTGTAAATTATACGCTCGATCGCATTTATAGTTGATATATAATTCAGGCGCGGATCCAGGAATTTCTTGCCGGGGGGGGGGGGGCACAAGGAGGGGCACCGTGTGGGAAAGAGAACATATATATATTTTTTTAGTCCCCCAAAAAATCGCAACGACTCAGCCAGCCGCTGAATAAGCGGGGGGGGGGGGTTTGGCCGGGGGGGGGGGGGGGCACGCCCCTGTTTTTCAGTGTATTTGGGCGGATTTAGGGCTGATTTTAACATATTTTTTTCGGCCGGGGGGGCACGTGCCCTCTGTGCCTCCCCTGGATCCGCCACTGTAATTATATGTTTCTTAATTATTTAAAGTCTTTTCAGTCTTTCATGATTAGATTGCGCTTTAACCCCATCAGGATCGATTGGTTTTTCCTCTTTTGATAATAAGATGTAAGTTTTTTGCACTGTCATCTCGAAGTCTTAAAAATTATTGATTATCGATAACACCCAACTGCAAAGTATGATGCTATGTCAAGACTCAAGATCAGAGGGTAACAGACAGGGGCGTAGACAACGGGGGGGGGGGGGGGGGGGGGGGTGAGGGGGATGCATCCCCCCCACCTCACAAGGTGGGGGGGATGGCATGTACAATCATCCCCCCCAGTTTTGGGGGAATGATATTTGCTTACTTAATAAGTCATAATGATGATAATAATAGTAATAATAATAATGATAACAATTATAATATTAATAATAATAATAATTATGATGATGATAATAATAATCCTCATCATTATTGTAATTGTGTTCATTGTTATTAGCCGCATTCACACGGTGAAAGCCAATTCAGACGGTAAAAAAAAGAAAATCTTACAAGTATTTTGTGGTTATCTTGTGGTTTGGAATCCACAAGAAAACCACAAGATTAAACAGGCGCGGATCTACGGGGGGGGGGGGGTTTAGGGGGTTTAAACCCCCCCCCCCCTTGGGCGGCCCAAAAAACAAACAAAAACAAAAAAAGGAAAAAAAAAAGAAAAGAAAAAAAGAAAGAAACAAGAACGCACGCTGGAGAGAAACCCTTTCAAGTGCAAATATTGTGAGAAGATATTCAACTCATCTGGTAACTTAACCAAACACATGATAACTCTGGATATAACTGTGTATTTAACTGTTGATTTAAAAAGACGTTATCATGCACTGCTTTTTATGGTCTCCATTGTGTTAATAGATGCCAGGAAAACATCACTTACGGGGTTCAAATAAACACCCCCCAAAAAAAATCGGCTCGCCGCTTTGCGGCTCGTGGACGATGCTTCGCATCGTCATTATTTTGGTCAACCCCCCCCCCCTTAGCAAAAAGTCATCCCCCCCAGGTGTACGAACCTGTCTACGCCACTGGTAACAGATATTGAAATGCAGGGTATACCAATATGTCAACAATTTGTATATTTTCGCTTTGAGATTTTCCTTTGTAGGTGCCCTTTTCCCCACAAAGTGCCCTTTTTTTGTTGGTGTCCCCCACTTTGGAAGACGCTCCGCCACCCCTGATATATAGCAACTCTTTGTTTTCTTCATGAGACGGGGCCCAGGTCTGAGGCTTGCTCTGTGTTTGCAGAATACTGCCTCTGCATGCATCCTTCCATGCAGTACTATATTTTATGCAAGATCATCACCTGACTCAGTGTAGACACGTGATCACGAGCTCACATGTAGGCCTACTATGTAAACAAACCATGAACTTCGAAGTTAGATTAATGCATGCTGATCAAATCTGTACGGTCAGTCCGCAGTGAGTGCGAGAATCCGGTTCATCAATCCATTTCTATCATTTGTGGAATTTAAATCAAACTTCAAAGGAAGGTGAGTATCTGCCGTGGTATTATCTTGTGAGTTGTGAGTGATAAATAAAGGTACTTTATCATTTGCAGTCTGCAGGAATTAGACTTTTGAGACTTCCAATCCGTCAGCGGTGGCCGTGGTCCGATCCTCTCCCCCGCTCCTACCTGCGCCAGCGCCACACCCAGGCCCAGGGCAGGGCTAGGGAGCGTGCTAGCTATAGCGTTTAGCGATGGTATGTATAATGAACCTTCGCGACAAGATTCGTTTATTTCACTCATCATCAGTATGATAAACAATAGGAAACTGCATAATTCGATTGCACATGATTTAGATCTAGATCTTTTATGTATATAAATGTGACATTTGTTTAATTTAAATAAAAAAAGAAGACTCATGAAGTTAAAGTTTAACAATATATGTTAGTGCAAAACAAGAAACGTAAATGAGTGGGGATCAAGATGGAAGAACTTTATTATTTGTAAACAAATCTTGACTGCTTGAGCCCATTTTTGTAAGAATTATATTGTAATTTCTTGCATTTACAACACAATAGAGTAGATGAGGGCATAATGCCATGCATGGATATGGCTTACAGAGAAAGTGGATGGAAAGAAGAGAGCTGTGAAAAGGGGAATAAATCGAGATGAAAGTTAGAGCTCCTCCTCCTCTACCTCTTCTCTTTTTGTCCTTTTTCCTTCCCCTTTTTTCCCCTTCTCCTTTTTTCCCTTCTCTTTTTCCCCTTTTCCCTTTTCCCCTTCTCTTTTTCCCTTTGTTATTATTTTGGATCTCTTCTTCTTCTTCCTCTTCTTCTTCTTCTTCTCCTCCTCCTCTTCCTCCTCCTCTTCCTCCTCCTCTTCCTCCTCTTCTTCTTTTTCTTCTTCTTCTTTTTCTTCTTCTTCTTATTAAGATAAGATAAGATAAGATTAGATTTTATTTTATTATTCCTCTTCTCCTTCTACCTCTTTTTTTTACCCTCATATGAACAAATTTGACCCACATTCGGCCAAAAGATCAATAAGTCATTTGTGTACCTCCCACACAGACGACGAGCGTCCGAGTGCACTAGAGCGTAACACCAAGGTACCGGACTCGTCGATTTTTATGAAATAGGGGTTTATCGTATAAAACTGGTGAGAGTGTGAATGTCAACACCGCTGTGCGTGCGTGACTTGTCAACACTCTCCCTCTCTCTCTCTCTGTCTCTCTCTCCCCTCTTCTTCTCCCGAAAAAGGGAAAACAAATCACGAAAATATATATGTATGTCTAGCAGATGCAGATGCACATCACAATGCATAAGTCCATTTTCATCCCTCCGTCTTACTCTAAGATGGGCGGGATCACCCTGCAATATGAATACGCGATTCCTTCACTAGCAGATCGACCATGAATATTTAGATCTGCTCGCCAGCGAGTTCAGAGTGCCATTCATTTGCTAAATTTCAGGAAAACTAAAGAATCCAGTGTCTCGTGAGAGATATAATCTAATCCCTTCACACCTTTTTTCGTAAAAGATCGTCCATAATATCGAAATTCCCTTTAGTAAATTGCTGAAATCAACGTAAGATGTGTCTTTTCCATCGCCGGAGCAGAGTCAAATTTGGTGGTAGAAATACGCACGGCTGCGAGCACGGTGTGTAAGCCTCATTGTCCGCTGTGTAAAAACTTCGCTTACGCACTTGCATGTATTATAGAGGTCATGAGTAAATTCATAAGACTGCTTTTCATTGGATTGAAATTGGCCCTAATTTCTCGACAACCAATCAAATTATGTGTAACATCAGACGGTAGGGGATTACATATCCTCTGTTTTGGCGCCCGAGTTGGCCCAATAACAAGTCGCAGTTACGAGCATTAGCTACTTGAAGTACACAACCCCAGTGAAAAAGAATTTTCACGTGACCTCCATAGAGAATTCACAAAGTAAATGATTGTTGTCCCCTTTTGAAGACGAAAAGGCCCTAATTTCAGTGAACAAATCACTTCGAAATTGGTTTCAATGGAAAGAACAGTAATTGAATATGTGATTTCCACCCGAGCTGATGTGAAATCAAAGTTTCTTTTCATTGTAGGAGCATTTCTTTGCACACTTAGCGCATTTTCAAAGAAGATTTCACGTGTTGTAGACCGCGGAGCGAGTCCGCGTTTAGCAGATGCCCGAAATTTGTTCATATGTTCTTTGTTTTTATTTTTTCTCTCTTCTTCATTTACCTCTTTTCTGTTTTTCTTCTCGTCTTTGTCTTCTCTTCCTTTGTTCTTCTTTCCTTTCTTCTTCTTTTTCTTCTTTTTCTTCTTTTTCTTCTTTTTTTTCCTTTTGTTTTTTTTCCTTCTTTTTCTTCTTCTTCTCCTTCTCTTTTTTCCTCTTCTGTTTCAATAATAATTGTGATTATTTCCCCCCACTCTTCATAGGTTTTGAATCTTCACCATGGAAGCTTGTTCTTATTTTACAACTAGCTGTATGGTATTGCTCCTACTCGCTGTGCATTTAACCACATGTACAAGTAAGATTAATTTTGTGATTTTCTAATAATAATCATGCAGGACATATACAATTTAATTTCAAAGCAATCTGTCTAGTTATACTATACTGCCATCAAAGTTATAAGTTCATCTGTTTGGAGCTAGATGGGTGGTAACTTTAATCTTTTATTAAACACAGAGTTATGCATTTCTGGCTCTAAAAAGAGGATTATATTTATAGGATATTTTTCAACTTCAAAATTATATTATTCATTTGATGTACCGGTACTCTGAACCTGATGACAGGTACAAGAATGAAAATGCCGTTGCAGTGTTCAAAGTTGGCCTTAAGCTCATGGTAATGGAAATTCATTCTGTGATTTAAGCTACCCCATTTCGAATATTTCATCATGTAGATGGTGGGTTATTTAGAACACCAAAGAAACTAAAGAAAACCATTGTGGGGATCGAATCACTAAAATCGCTACACTTTCATATGAGACTGTGCTATGCACATTGGATGGGACTACTACTTGTACATTGATATCCTTTCTATTTCATTTTCATTTTCTTGGAAAATTGCTTGTTAGAAATCATTCATTTGTAATCTTGAACAATCAGTATATATGTGTGATTCTGTGCAGCTCTACTCAGAGCTCCACTCTTACCTTTATCTTGGGGTCCTGAGGGGATTTGTGGGGTCTGGGCACATTGCATCCTGGTTAACATTTAGAAATATGGGGAGTCCAAACGAGGACCCTTGCTAGTATTGAACCCTGGGGCCAGTTTCTTGAAACAGTCATAAGTCTAAGTTCGTAGACAACTAGACATCCCATAGAAACGCATGTTAGTTGAATAGTTCTATAACACACAATGGAATGTCCATTGTCCATGAAGTAAGACTTATGATGGTTTCGAGAAACAGCCCCCTGCTTTCATTGCTTTAAAAAATATATTTTTGTTTACTCCCCCCCCCCCCCCTTTAGCTGCCATACCATGTCACCAACAGCGCTTTCCTGGAGGGGACACCTTTGTGTGCATGTGTAACTCTACCTACTGTGACACTGTAGAGGATTATGAGCCAATGCAGTCTGGCCACTTCAGTGTATACACCTCAAGCAATACAACAGGAGATCGTCTAACCAAGAGGGTGTATCCCATCTCAAAGACATCAAATTCTACAGGTTAGTTTGAGATCCAAGAGAAGAAGAAGAAGAAGAAGGAGAGAGGAGGAGGAGGAGGAGGAGGAGGAGGAGGAGGAGGAGGAGGAGGAGGAGGAGGAGGAGGAGGAGGAGGAGGAGGAGGAGGAGGAGGAGGAGGAGGAGGAGGAGGAGGAGGAGGAGGAGGAGGAGGAGGAGGAGGAGGAGGAGGAGGAGGAGGAGGAGGAGGAGGAGGAGGAGGAGGAGGAGGAGGAGGAGGAGGAGGAGGAGAGAGAGAGAGAGAGAGAGAGAGAGAGAGAGGGGGGGGGGGGGGGTGCCTATGAGCAAACTTCCCCTCCCCCAACTTAATATACATTATAAACTAGGCCAACAAATTGACAATTTGTTTCTAGCAAGAATAAGTTTTAGAATTATACCAGTACTTTTTGTGTGTTTAAAGCAGGACTGCACTACTTGTAGCTACTTGCACCCTCTATAGCAAACAATGCCTAAGCAGTACCCGTTGGTCCCCCATGATCCCCTTTTTTATGTTAATTGAAAGTTAATGATTTGATGAGATAACCACCTGTCAGTGACCATTAAGGGAGGTCTAATCCATACTGGTCAAACTAGTGCAGACAGGCTTTAAATGATGGTAAGAAAATTTGGCTTCCTCTGAAGACTGCTCTACAGCTGTCATGTGAGTGAGCTTGGTTGACGTCCCTGTCTCAAAATTGATTCAGCAAAGATTTGTAATGATCTCGAAATCGGCCTTTGAAGATTTCTTTGGGACAACATTTGAAGAAAAGATAACCTATTTGTAATTTCAATCACCCATAGTTGAATTGATAAAAATCAAATTAAAAGGTCACAATAAAATGTTTACCACAGATTCTGTATCAAGGGCATCATAATTACACACTGATCAAGGTGCACAGTTCTTACTAGATTAAAATTTTAGATTTGTTTGCTCTGAATGAAAATATCTGATTCAGCAAATAATTGTTGGTTGTTGTTCATATTATGACCTTATACAAATGTACATGTATGTATATTCATTTATCTATGTACATGTAACCTCATTAAACCTCATTGTCAACATTCAACTGATTTTAATTACTATCATGTATTGATAACAAGTTAATGTGCAACTTGTTAAAGTGTTATTTCTATGCTCTTAAAGTAGTTCTTTAACATTGGGTGGATATGAGAAAATGAGAAAATAATCCTTTCTAACATATACATGTTAATTTTATTGATTTATTAATTTCATCTTCGAATGTATTCTCGCAAGCATTATGTAATAATTGTTTTAGCCTCAACTATTGTGTTTCTGTGGCCCTTTTTACATTTTAGGTAGAAAGTGCACATAAATTTGCTATGTATTTCATGTGCTTTCATTGTAAACTGAATATGCAATTTGAAGTAGTCTCAATAAACCATTAAATTCAAATCGACTGATTGAATTATTCTGCAGGTTCTGCCATTACCATCAAGATTGATAAAGCCATCAGATACCAGTCGGTCATAGGATTTGGAGGATGTACTACTGACGCTGCAACAATCAATGCATTCAGCCTCTCCAACAGTTCCAGACATAACCTCATGAAGTCTTACTTCTCCCAGGATGGTAAGAACGATGACAGACTTGAACACGAGCATCAATAATAATAGTAATGAAGAAAGTTTTATTAAGGGCATAATAAATGGAAGTTTCTCTATGCGCTTCACAGAGTAAAAAAAATAAGTATGTACAAGTATATTTACAAGAACGAAAAAAAAAAAACTTAAACTAAAGACATGTGGCTAAGAGTATCAATTCATTAAGAGCAAAGTTACGGTAATACAGATAGCAAATATTTATGAAAAATCAATAAGAGTAACATATTTAATTATAATACATTAATTGATTGCAATGTCAAAAATTACAAATGAAACAGGTAAGTTTTGAGAAGGGTTTTGAAAGTCTGTCGTGTGAGAGGTTGACGGACATGCAGTGGGAGCTGGGCTTTCCTTGCTTAAGTTATCTTGGCCTTTGACTCACACTCATATTCAGACTTGGACTTAACCCCTCTGTCCTCAGCGGGCTGAGAATAGGTCAAACCCCCAATACTCTGACATATTTTGACAGAACTGACTCTCTTTTTATAAAATAAATACAGTCAAACCTGCTTTAGTGACCACCTGTCTGCAAAGACCACCTGTCTAGAAAGGCCACATGTGTTGTTTCCCTTGAAAATGGTTTCTCATTGAATCATGTACTAAAGGAACCTGTCTGTAAAGACCACCTGTCCACAAAGGCCACTTTTTGTGTTTCCCTTGGGCGGTCGCTATAGACAGGTTTGACTGTAATAATATTTTTTTTGTAAATATATAAATAAATAAATACTTTTGAGTGATGGTCTTTTCTTGATTTCATGGCTACCTTTTTCTTCTTTCAAACCAGCTATGTATCTTGGAAAACAGGAAAACCTCGGAAATGAGTTCCCTTAATTGTTTCCAGTCACAGAAAAGTCACCAGAAAGTCAAGAGAACTTGAGAAAAATCACTCAAGTCTAGGAAAAAAACAGGGAAATTTGTAATGGCCTGTACAGAAGTACCGGCAGTCAGTCTATAATATTTTGTCTCCTGTCCGAAAAAAGTCTATTCACTGGATAACTGGTGACTTTTCTTGTGTAATTAATGGCTCCTGCGCACTGAATCCAAATCAGACTTGGGTTCTGTTCACATATGCTTCAAGAAGTCACAAGTCACTTATAATACCCTTATTTGCACCATATCTGTAGGAAATACTTAAAACTTGATATTTACATTGTCATGAAACCAAATCATTCAGACCATAATCATTTTGGGTGATGACTGATCACTTTGAAAGGCTTGTCCAAATGTGATGGATTTTTGTTTTCAACGTGTAAACAAACATGTAAATGAATTGCAACTGCCCACAGCGAAGTTACTACGTGTATTCACTAAGCTCTCCATCATAAGATACAGAAAAGTAAAGCATATTACACTTCCATCAACCTAACGAACGCTGCCGCAGTATCTGAACAAGGCTTAAAGAAATAGTTTTTTTTTCTGGTTGTGTTGCATACAGGTATTGAGTACACCCTAAGCCGTGTTCCTATAGGCTGTACTGACCTATCTACTCACTACTACTCCTATGATGATCATCCTGGAGACTTTAATCTTGACAACTTTTCTCTAGCTACAGAGGATTTCAAGTACAAGGTGGGGTATTTCTCGGTGTGAATTGTGTTGTGGTATAGTGACTCTCAATCCAAAGGTTGAAGGTTCAAATTCCAGCCTAGCACTAACATCCGTTGTCTAATCATTCATCAATGTTTGCCACTCTCTGCCCCTGTAGAAATGCGTACCCAATATGATATAGCACTAGATATTTGTCTTTAATCTGCAACATTTATGTTTTTCTCTTGTTCTTAGATTTAAGAAAAAAAAAAAATCACGAAATCATCTGAAGTGAGGCTGTATGAAGAAACCTTTAAAAAATATGCATTACATAATGCAAAGAATTATATTCATGAAATGGAAAGCTCTTCTTCTTTTTCAGGTTTTTTATGTCTCATGTATGATAATAGTTTAAACCATGAAAATATCTTCTTTTTTGAGTCTGTTCTTATTGACACATAATTTTATTTTTCTTGTGTGTGTGTATAGATCCCCTTTATTCAAGAAGCCATGTCCGTGTCTCGGCGTGGTGTCAAGCTCTTTGGTAGCCCCTGGACCCCACCCATATGGATGAAGACTAATAATAACTACAAAGGACCGGGACAGATCTTTGGCAATCCTGGAGAGAAATACTACAAGACTTGGGCAAACTATTTTATCAGGTAGGAACTTTTTATCTTGAGTAGGGATTCAGATGAAAACCGAAGACATTGTGAAGCAAGAGGATTCAAAATATGAGTCAAAATCTTTATTTGACATATCTGAGTTAAGGTACCACTATAAAGCCTAATCAAGGTACAGTGCATTGTCCAGCTCCATGTCTTAGGATGTGGTTTATACCTGAACATCAAAAATACCAAACAAACAGGATGCAGTTCTCGTAAGCGAGTGGAGCAAGAGAGCAAAATTTCATATAGTTCCTGTAAGAACTCAAAGAGAATCAGTGGCTGCATAATTACCAACGGAATCCTCCTTTGACCTTTGACTGGGAAATTACTGTGATGTAGTTGGGAAGCCCACTGGGAAAATCCATTGTTTATTTATTTATTTATTTTTTTGTTGTATTAATTTTATAGGGTAGCAATGTCAGTTACAAAACTCCTTTCCAAATTGGCTCGTTTGGCCTAGACAATAATATAGTAAAAGATTAAAATGAATAAAATGATTAATGATTATTGGCAAACTAAGAATAATATGTCAATATTGAAGAGGAATTCAAAGCCTGTTGTTTAAAATTACGAAAAGGCAAAAATAAAAAAATAAAACAAGAACAAAAACTAAGACAAACAAACAACATAAACGATGGTATGTGTTTGAACCTAGGTTTTTTGAGGAGTACAAGAAGCACA
Organism: Strongylocentrotus droebachiensis; assembly: GCA_035222895.1. Lineage (NCBI taxonomy): Eukaryota > Metazoa > Echinodermata > Echinoidea > Camarodonta > Strongylocentrotidae > Strongylocentrotus > Strongylocentrotus droebachiensis. Next base: position 11,898 of record JAVYIG010014196.1, read on the forward strand.
ACGTGACCTTCTGGGGCGTGACGGTGGAGAATGAACCAATGGCAGGTGGCATCAAGAATTACAAGACCCCCTCCTGTTACTTCACCCCTGAGATGGAGAGGGACTTCATCAAGCTCGACCTGGGACCCGCCCTACACGCCAATGGCTTTGGAGACCTTGAGCTGATGATGTTAGATGACCAGAGGTATGAATTACCTGGCTGGCCTGAAGTTGTGAGTATATGGCTTGAGCCACCAACTGATTTGAAAAGATTCTATCTGGGTTTTGTGTAAAAAGGCAGTATAATATATAACTCATGTCATCTGAAATTCAATAATAAACTTGATTATGATGATTCATTAAAGGGATTGGGTAACCTTGTCTCAGATTCTGAAACAAATCTCTGTATTTAGCTCATGCTGCAATGATGATTATAAACCTTTAGGTCAGTCAGGAACTTTTACAAGCCGTCTGATTATCAAGATATTTGCGTTTTCCTTACGGTTTTTATAACACTACATTCTATTGGGGAAAATGAGCAAGGTAAAACCGGCACTCAAAGATTTTTACTTTTTTGAGGCACTTCATGATCATTTTGAAGCGCAATTTTTTACGGCTTATATATTACACCATATCACAGACACTGATAATACATAGAGCTTTGCATCTCAGATCTTAATTTGTTAAACGATGCCTTTAATTCTTTATCGATACCTTATCCTCTCTATTTCCATGTAATGTAGGTTCTGACTGATGCAGATGCCAGGTCTTACGTGTCTGGTATTGGTATCCATTGGTACTGGGATAAGGAAGTGCCCCTTCTCAAACTCGACCTAACGCACATGTACTTTCCAGACTTCTTCATGCTGTACACAGAGGCCTGCAACGGGAAACCCGCCACCCTGGGCTTATGGGAGGAAGGAGAGAGCTACAGCCAAAGCATCATTGAGGTAAGAATCGTATGTCCAGCAAGCTAATTTTGTATGGTCACTCCAGACCCGATTCATGAAACATGTAGGACATGTCCACATCGTTATCGCGAACATGATCATGTGACATATGAGAAGGAAAACACAAGGAGAATTAGTTCACTTTTTTGAAAGCAAAATGAACTTTTAACAACAGGACGTAAACGATGAGAGTGGGAGTGTTGTGGTCGAGTGGTTTAAGGCGCTTGACTAAAGATGCGAAGGTCGAGGATTCAAATCCCGACACGGCACTAATATCCTGTGGCAAGATATTAACCTGCACTTGCTACTCTCCAACGGGTGTTAAATGGGTACCCGGTAGGATGCGACCATTGTTGTTGGTCAAACAGTTTTTGAGCGTCCAGTAATGCCTGGCTAGAATGCTCCCCAGGGAGTGGAGATTGTGCTCACTGTATTGAATCCAATGACCGGGGTAATAGTACATCTGTAAAGCGCTGTAAAGCGCTATATAAAAGCGGAAAATAATAATAATTATTATTATTATGAAATAAACCTGAAGCAATTGTCACCAAAGAAAGCTTGGAGCTCCAGGATCATACGACTATTCCTTTGTAGAGGTGTCGTGGTCGAGTGGATATGTCACCGGACTGTTCAACACAAGGTCCTCAGTTCAAGTCCCGCCACAGCACTAGTGTCCTTTGGCAATTAAGACGTTGATCTACATTTGCCACACTCAACCCAGGTGATGTAAATGGGTACCTGGCAGGAATTCCTTGAAATGCTAGAGTGCCGTAATGGTTGCCTTGCCAGAGCCATGGTAATAATCAGGGCAGCGCCAGGAGCATCACAACGTGACGGACATGTGCGCTATATAAGAAGCCACCATTATTATTATTATTATTTATCTGACAGAACATGAATCATTGGGTATCCGGTTGGACGGACTGGGATATGGCTCTCAATCTCGAAGGAGGACCATCCTTCACCGGAAACCTCCTCAATGCTCCTATCATCGTGGACGCAGAGAAAGATGTCTTCTACAAGCAACCCATGTTCTACCATCTGGGACACTTCAGGTATGCGGGACGGTTCCCTTTGTGCTAGCTAGTCTAGGTTCTGGTTGAGAGCGGATCTTTGCGATGCACCCCGTTTGACATGTCTTTTTAATATCCATTTATTTCATTAATAATTATTTCGTTCGTTCTTGTCACAGATCAAGATAGATATATAAAGTTCCTTAATTAAATTAAATTAAATTAAATTAAGTTCTTCCATCATCCGATTGCTGCAATGGCCGTTTCGTTAACGAGAGCCCGGTCTTCATCTGTGCAACCTGTTCCGCCGCACTGCAAGATGTGGTCCATCGTCTGAGTCTCTCTGCATCTTGATATGATGATTGATTATTGATAGTGACACCAAAAAAAACCATTAATCGATGGTCACATAAAGAGTTTTTTTTGGGGGGGATGGAATAAATGAATAAGAAATTCATGAGTGTATAGGTACATGTAAAAATAAGATCATGAATTTAGAAGTCTATCTTAGTTTTGGTGGGTAGAAGATGCTGTATATATGAATAATGCCCAATAATTTATCAAACCATTTAATTTGTGGAAAAAATACAACCATAAAGTACATGAGAAATATTTCAGAAATTTATGTACATGTATGACCATGAAGTAAAAAGTCTTTTAGTCATGGATTAATTGAAGAAATTGGATTGGAAGAAAAATTGTTTTGCCTTGCCCAACTCCTAATGACATGCATATATGACTATGACTACCGTATATATTCCTAAGTATGCTTGTATATGTTTTTACCATGAAGCAAGAAATCTGTCATAGTCATGGCTGAAAATAAAGAAATTCAATTAAAATAAACACATCTTGCCTCGCCTATTCAAATGTACACTTACATATATGTCCATGAATTGAGAATTCTTTCGGTCAAGGAAATTCTTTCGGTCAAGGAAACAATTCAATTGGGGGAAAAAATATCTTGCCTCATCCAGCTCCTTGATAGGTATATATACAATGTATACCTACCTGTATGACCTTGAAGTGGGAAGTCTTTTAATCATGGATTAAATTGAAGGATGACAGATAATTGTTTCGAGAGGATAGAAGTTGAGATAAATTAACCTGGTAGTAAGGAGCATAATCCCAGTGGCTGTTATTTCTTTCCACCTGTTGACTACCGAGTGCTCTCATTACCATAGACATAATACAGGGGCCACCCGTTTCCAGTTGGCAATGGGTTACCGTAATCATTTGTTAAATGTCAAGAAACAGGAAATGTATTCTTTCCTAGTAAGATTATGATTAGGTGATGGTAATCCTAAAAGGAAAAGTAACTAAATCAGGGTTTATACTGAGGCCTAGTCAATTGATTCTTACACGTATACATGTACAGTTAACAAAGTAATCATTCATACCCCTTGTAAATTTGATGTTTTTTTGTTGTTGTTCTTTGTAACTCAAGAATGAAAGTGGGACTGGTTCAATCATTTAGTATCATTTAAAGGTAAAGACCAGTTCTGGTCATGTGATTGCATTGTGAAAGAAAGAAATAAGTATTGGTGTGTACTGCAAGGTTCTGGAATCATCAAAATGATAAGAAATGTGGCCCAGTCTTGGTAAAGTTACAAGCACTGTACACAGAAAGATGTATATGTAAATGGCACTATGCGACACGTGCACAATATCTATCTGGTCCGGATAGATATAATAATTTATCAAATATATCCATTAGTAGGCGGTTTCCCGGCAAAATTAGTATCATCACGTATTAGTAAAAACATATTCTTTCACATGATTGGTAATAAGAGCTTCCATTTCATTTTTTTGAGAGGGGGGCGTTTCCAAAACTGGTCTATACCTTTAATAACACCGGTATGAAGTTCATCACTTATTAATGATATTTGGGTACCGGTATGCTTTATCCTTAATCAAAGTACTTCACATCCCTACACTCTACATAATTTTGAATCTAACTTCCTCTGCTCCGTTTTATTTTATTTTAGCAAATTCATTGTTCCTGACTCTCATCGTATACCCCACACCGTGGATTCAGACACTAAGCTACTGAGTATTGCATTCCAGCTACCAGATCAACACACCTATGCAGTCGTCCTTCTAAATAAGTAAGTGGTATCCGAGGATAGGGTAATAGGAAAGAAATAATGATCTGTTGCTGGGGATGTGGGTTAGGGGGGGGGGGGGAAGAGACCCGATACCCTGTATGATGGCCTTCAGTCTGATTCAAGAAGTATGGCTTTAGCTGTACTTGAATATTGGTGAATTTATAGATGTTTGAATTTGAATTGAATTTATTTCTCTACTGTAAAGCACACATGTACATCAGTCAAGAAGCCTGATTTTCAATAAATCATGCAGTAATTGTGTGTGTATTTGAGGAGGCCCGATAGCTCAGTTGGTAGAGCAGTGGTCTCATAATCTGGCGACCCGGGTTTGAAACCAAAGCGGTGCGCTAGTGCCCTTTGGTAAGGCATTAATTTCTCATTACCAGGTCCTTCAGAGAGGACCTACAGCCGTCGGTCCTCTAGTTGCTTACTAACAAGCATTTATGCTTTTTTAGCAGTCAGGTAAAATAAATACCACTAATACTACTACTACTATTGAGAATAAATACCTGTCTGTCTTTCATTAACCTTTTGTGTGGAATTACATGATATTTATACTTTTGTATGTGTTCTGATATGACAGGGAGGACCAAGCGGTGGATGTGACTATATCTGACCCTGATGTGGGATATATCAATGCTAGGATTCCAGCCGAATCTATTCAGACCTACCTCTGGACAGACAAGTAAAGTCATTCCAGGGGGTGTTTCATAAAGCCTTTTTCAATGACAAATGACAAAAATCAGTGAAAGGTCTGCTGATGACCAATCAGAAGCAAGGATTTCAGTAGCTTATAACAAAAACTGTCATTTGTCACTGATGGCAAGTTTTGTGAAATGCCCCCCAGGAGGGCATTTCATAAAGCTGTGCATAAAGTTACGCATGACTTTACAAATGACTTGAATATGAAGAGCTAAATGGGATTCTCAAATCCTTTTAATTTCATCAGCTAAAGTTGAAATATGCAGATGTAGATTAACCTTATCATTATTAACAAAATGCAAAGTGTATTTTTGGCTACAATTTAATTGAATATATGGGAAATACAGTCACACATTGTTAATTAAAATGTCAGGAAAAACTTTGGGCATCCCATTTGGCTCTTCATATTCAAATCATTTGTAAAGTCATTCGTAACTTTACGCACAGCTTTATGAAACACCCCCAGGATGAAGCATCTTTCACACATTAAATTGTAGAAAAACACTGCTGCAAAATGAAAAGAGTTATTAAAATGAAGTGCACTTCACGTTTCTGTGTCTTATAATACACACATAAGTTAATAGTCTGCAAGCACAGACTCTCATTTGACACTTTACCAAAATGCCTAAGGCCTTCAGCAGAGCCTAGCTCTGTCAGTCTGGCTGTGTTCGAAGCAGCTAAATTACAGTGCCTATGTAGTATTCTGTCAGTCTAGTCTCACAGTGCAGACACTGTTCTGTACGCCGACTGACAAGGGTTTGTGCCTATTTATAGAACGTGAATGAAGACAGCTAAACGATGTACGGTAATTTAAGAAAAACATATGCCTTAGCAAAGCAATGCCTTATATTGTGCAATCACATCGTAATGCAATGAATATGGTTTCGCTACATGTATACTTGAAATATATTTTATATGAAAATGCTATTTTTATGCTATCCAAATACCAATGCATATCCTTGATTGAGTACTATGTACGATGAACTGAAAATAACTATGTGTATAATATAGAATGTGCAAATTTCTTTTAAGTATAACCATTCCAAAAGGATGTTTTATGTTTGTATGCCTCCGTTACGAAGTAGCCGGAGGCATTATGTTTTCGGGTTGTCCGTCCGTCCGTCCGTACGTCTGTACGTCCCGTTCTCGTGATCGCGTTATCTGAAGAACCGATTGATGGATTCCTGCCAAACTTTGGTCATGTATGTATCTTGCAGAGCCGATGAACTGATTAGATTTTGGGGTCACGAGGTCAAAGGTCAAAGGTCACAGGGCTCATTATGTATGCAAAACAGCTCGTGATCGCGTTATCTGAAAAAACGATGGTCGGATTCCTGCCAAACTTTGGTCACTTCTACTTCTACGACGATACTCAGCAGGATCCATAAGTCAGGATGTAGTGCTGAGGAATAAACTATCTAGTTCTTGGTCTAGATGCTTGGTGGAAGCGCTCCCTTGAAGCCCTCCAGTGAAGTAGCGTCAAGGGTGATCTTTGAAAGTGCATTCCACGCAGTTACTGTCCGAGGGAAAAATGAGTTCTGGTAGAGCTGGGTGCGGGATGGGATAGCCAGTAACTTCTTTGAGTGATACTGTCGTGTGTTGCTGGCAATCATGGGGGCTGTGTAATGGTGTGCATTGATGGCTACTGTGTCGTTTTGGATCTTGTACATGAGGTGGAGGCTTGCAGCATTTATGTATCAGCATTTATGGTCATGTATGTATCTTGCAGAGCTGATGAACTGATTAGATTTTGGGGTCACAAGGTCAAAGGGCTCATTATGTATGCAAAAACAGCTCGTCATCGCGTTATCTCAAGAACCAATTAATGGATTTCTGCCAAACTTAGGTCATGTATGTTACTTGCAGAGCCGATGAACTGATTAGATTTTGGGGTCATGAGGTCAAGGTCAAAGGTCATGCGGCTCATTATGTATGCAAAAATAGCTTGTGATCGCATTATCATTAGAACAGATTGATGGATTCCTGCCAAACATAGATCATGTATGTATCTTGCAGAGCCCATGAACTGAGTAGATTCTTGGGTCATGAGGTCAAAGGTCATGGGTTCATTATGTATGCAAAAATAGCTTGTGAACGCAATCTCATTAGAACTGACAGATGGATTACTATTTAACTCAGGACAATACATCTTGCAGAGCCAATGAACTGAGTAGATTTTAGGGTCATGAGGTCAAAGATCAAAGGGTCATATATGTATATGAGAAATTGCTTGTAATCACGATATTCTGAGAACCTGTTAATGGATTACAATTGAACTTGAATTTTAAAAATTTCTTCTGTTTTGGTTTGTAAAATTGCTTTATGACGGAGGCATCATTTTCGACTGCGCGCAGTCGAAGTTCCATCTAGTTTTAAATATTGTATGTAATGCTACACTGTATGAAATATTTTTTAATATCATTTTATATATTCATTATGGAATAATATACCAACAATATCCAAAGAGTAAAAGGAATGATAGAATTCATGATAGTGAAAAGAGGGTAGAATGAAACATATACACTGTATATATGTTTGTATAGGGGGTGGTAAATGGGCCTCTAAATATGTACAATCCAGACCCTTTGGGAAAAAGTAATTGTGTATTCCTATTCAGCTTTCATTGCTTTTTAATTCATGAGTTGGTTTTAGACTATCTTCATTCACCATGACTATGAGCAATTTGTATGGTCTTAAAAGATTGGAGTAAAATAACAAAACGATGTGAAAATTAATTGAAAACTTATTGACAATAATGCAGTACTAGTTGGTTTAACATTTAAATTTGAATGGTACATATAATGTAATAGAATTTGAATTGTATATATTTGCAACTCTTAATGACTTTTAACTTCTCATTATATTTAGAAACGAGCACTGTGCAATCATGTGATATTTTCATTTCCAACAGAAATAAATAATCAATTTATAACGCAAATAACTGATTTTTAAGCGTATTCTTAGACTTTCTCCCTGTCCAGACTTATGTTATTTTCAGGTCACATCACATTCAACCATACACATATTGGGTTGACGCAATTAGATTAGGAAATTTCTACACCAGAAAACAATACCGGTAGATTGTGTGTACATGGGTTTTTGGGATGTGTATCAATCAGACATGATTTTTTACGTCTGGGGACTGACCTTTAACATCACCATCCGCAAGACGTGACTCAATTTCAAACCAGGGATCGCCCGAGCCAGTTTAAATGCAGTGATGTTCTAACCCGCAAAGATATTGCTGTTGGTAGTATGCAAAGCAATCTACAATTATTATATTATCATTATTAAGCTCACCATTACACTCCCGTTGAACATGCATTGATAAAGCACTCAAATACCCCCATTTTTTAAAATAAGCCAGACACAAGAAATTAAATATATTCCATTTATGAAGTTTGCTTCAAGATTTAATCTCCAATCAACTCCTACTTGACTTTTCATTATGTACAAATCATTTGGTCACAAAAGCATGATTAAAGAATATACATGATGATGAACTTCAAAATTATACACAATTTCATTGATCACTTTCAAAGTTCATAATCAAAACAGAAATTTGAACAGTTGAAAGAGTTATTCAGATAAGAATTGTCTATGTACATACAGACACCTTGCTGATGCACAATTACAGATAGATGAAATATATCGCCAAGATGATCGTGCGTATAAAGGGTATGTCAATATAACCTCAACATTCTTATACATATTAAACTGAATAGTGAAATAATTAATTTTTAGGCACTTCACATAGACACATGCATTAAATATGGTGACATGATGAAACTGGCCTATTGATTGTCATGTGTATCACATTTTCTTTCCCTTTTGTTGAATCCTGGTCAAACCACGTAAGATTCAAGAGAAAACTTCCTTTTCCAATCTGGAATATACCTTTGGACTAGTCCAAGGTAAATCAATGCCCAGTCACAGATTTCACCTTACTTTGTATCATATGGGACACAAAATAACCAAATCCCTTCAACTTGCTCATATTAAAAAAATTGTTATTGACCTGAGATGAAAATTGCATAAATGATACCGATAATGAATATATTAATTCTCAATGTACCAGATACCCTGCTTAAGGCCTAAAAAAAAAAAAAGTTGTATTGCTCTTTAGGTGCTAAAACATGGGTTGGTCGGTCAGAAATCTTTAAAAAAAAAAAAAATCTCACTCTTTGGGCTGATATTTCTCAGTTTGAATGCTTTAATATTTTGTTCTCTAATAAACGGTAAAAAAAAAAAAAAAAAAAAAAAAAGAACACGTGTGATATAGCAGCTAGGTCCTGTATGTATAGTTTTGATAAACCTTCAAAAACGTTTCATCAGAACTTACTTTTTTAAAGATATGTCTACTAGCAGTAATAAGCTACAGTGATTTTTTCTCCTACAGTGAAATGATTGAATTCAAATTATTTTTTATCCAAGCTGAACATGTAAAGGTATTTAAATTCGTGCAAACTTTGATAATAATCTTTCTTTGGAAACACAGCAGTATTTGCTCTTAAAAATATTACAAACTGGTAACTTATTGTGAAACAAAAGCTGGGCGAGTTTAAATAGGGTCGAGTAGACTCCACTTTTGATACAGCTCTACAGGAAAATCTGTTACACAAGGAAGCACTGATAAGTTTGTACAACTTTTTCTCCTTTTAGGATCTCTCCTCAAATGTTTTCAATAAGCAAATACATGTAACGGCTAAAAAGCACACATTTTTGGTAAGTAAGATCATCACTTGATGAAATGAAATTATGAAATCACAAGAAAAAAGGTTATAATTTTTTTTGGTCCAATGTTTAGAATGGAAAACAGGAGGACACATCATTGTACAATTTGTTTAGTATAAAACAGAGCCCCAATACTTTTGGTGAGTAACAAAAATACAAATATTGCAGTGTAATATAAAGAATCTTATAGTCCTATTATAATTGCAGTAGTAGTAGGAATTCCATTCCGCCGGTTAATACAATATACAATAGATTGTAGGATTACAGTCATGATCAAAGTAGAAACGTAAGTAGAAAAAAAAGATAGTTAGGTACGGTAGGTATTATAGAATGGTTCAGAAATCCTTGCAATCTGATTGGTTAAAAGCCAGTAAAGACAATGGTATTCATTTTACTGACTGCATAAATTATGTTGCTATATGAGCAATTGATGTCAAAATTAAAACAATATCTTTACAATATGGCAACTGTGAAACAGTCTCAATATTTGACTGTATTGGCACTGAAAATAAGAAGAATAAGCTAATAATACAGATAGGTGACAGATTCTGAAGGTAAGCCCTTTTGAAAAATAACTCACTACTATTGTTCTCGATGATTGACACAACAGTTCAAGGAGAAGGTAGATTTGACTCTCAACTATTTTCATGCGTCCAGTAAATTGGTTTTATGCGTCCGGGAAAAATTTCATGTGTTCGGTAAAATTTACTTCTTTTTATGCCCATTCTATAAATCAGATGATGCGCAGGTTTTTTGCATGGGTCGGTAGAATTGTGTGCATGCAGTAACTTTGGCGTAGTCTAAAACACATTTGGCTGTGCCTTGTGTGTTTAAACCATGCCCAAAGTTACCTTGTGCACACAATTCCTATCGACCCACTCGTACCTGCGCATCATTTATATACTGCAGAAGGCCTCATATAAATGCATATCTGGTTAAACTGACACAAACCTGTGTCGAGTGAGGTGCTTATGCAGCAGTGCAGTAGTTATGAGTGAGTTGCCTTCCAGAGATAGGTTTGTACAGAGCGAGCAGGAACGATAGCGTCGAGGAAACCGGTTGTGGAATGGTTGATGGCGATGGGAATGGGATCTTCTTGCCTGGGTGAAGGAAGGATAAATATCTTCATTATCATAGTCATCATAATCACCACCAATATCAACTTTATCCTCATCATCAAAAGTATTATCACCATCATCATCATCAACATCATCAACACCATGATTACCACCTCTACCATTATCATCGTCAACAAAACTATCATCACCACCATCATCAACATCACAATCATCATCATCATCAATATCATCATCATCATCATCAAAACTATCATCACCACCATCATCAACATCACAATCATCATCATCATCAATATCATCATCATCATCATCAAAACTATCATCACCACCATCATCAACATCATCAACATCACATATCATCATCAATATCATCATGATGATGATGATGATCATCAAAACTATCACCACCACCATCATCAACATCATCAACATCACATATCATCAATATCATCATGATGATGATGATCATCATCATCAAAACTATCATCACCACCATCATCAACATCATCAATACCAACATGATCATCAATATCATCATGATCATCTTCATCATTTTCATCACAAATGTAATCACCATTTAATCTTCATAATTACCATCATAATCAGCACCATCATCTCCATCATATTCATTATCATACATACTAATGATTTCAATGGATCGAGTTATCTCATATTCCACATTGTATACTGAGAGCCTGAAGGCCGATAACCCAGTGTAAACGTGAAATGAGTTACTGCCTTTCTGGCTTCTAAAAAATACTGTTTCAAAATATGTATTTGTAAAGTATACTGTCTTGTTTACACATACATGTATATTAAAATCCCTGGTAGAAAATGACTGACCTTTAAAAAAGGTGAAATTAAGTATTCAGTTTCAGTAACAAGGATTGTACCACAGAACAAATAACTCTTATGCCATACATGTTGTAGTACTTTCAAGGAAATTTTCACCAATGTCACTATTAGCCTTTAAAAAAAAGACGTTGTATTGCCCTTTGCCTGCGAAATCTACCCAGAAATCTTGAGATCTACGGTCGGCTTTAAAAAAAAAAAAAAAATTAAACAGAGACAAAATATTAAAGCATTCAAAACTGAGAAATATCAGCCCAAAGAGGGAGAAAATAAGAAGAAAAATCTGTGTTTTGGCACCTAAAGGGCAATACAACATCTTTTGTTTAGGCCTTAATGACATCCATCATGTTTCCCACAATGAGGGAGAATTGTTATGCAAGAGCAAGTGCTTAAAGGCTATAGGTCAAGAGCAAGGACTTACACATTGACGACCACCAGAGCTACTATGCCGTCTGGTCTTAGGAAAGAGATTGCCTCAAGCTTCTGGTCCTCGCTCTGGTCTATCTTTAGACCCACTCTGCTAGAATCAGGAAGAACAAACTTGCTGCAAGGGGTTGAAAGAAAGAGGAATAGAAGAACATTTACTCTATTACCAATCAGTAGCGTCATGAAACAACATACACTATAACTCTAGCCCTGATGATAATCCAAATCTTAATCCTAGCTGAAATCCTAATCCTAACCTTAATCTATTTTCCACTCTTTATAGGTTATTCTATTAATCATGGCATTCTTCATCATTTTTAAGTCTAGTGACCAAATGAAGCCACCTAAACTATGATCCTAGCCCTTACCTTACCCCTAATCCTAATCCTATGCATGTACCTAATGTAAATTAAGATTACAAAAGGGCTACTGACAATAATTGACCCGATTCTAATGTTATATAAAATAAAAAATTGGAAAGAACTGTGTATAGATAGAGGCTGGCACCTTTAACAATATGAAAATAAACGCCAACAAAAAAAAAATCATTGTTTTTCAGGGTTTATATTAACAGTTTATGACAGACACGCCACTTTAAGCAAACAATCACAATATTTACAGAAAGGAAGAACAAATATGCTCTGGCAGGCCTCACCTAAAGTGACCTAGATGGTAGAACATGGGTTGTTTGTAGAAGACATCATACTCTGCATCGACGATGATAGGAGCGTTGAGCTTGTGAGCGATCCAGCTTGGACCACCTTGGATGTTGAGAGCCATATTCCAATCTACCCAGCCCGTCACCCAGTGACTCATGTTCTGAAGAAAGAGAAGAAGATGTTTTCAAACAATTGTCAAAAAGGAATTTTCTAATATTAGTTTTGGATTTTCAAAGGACTGTTTCATTAAAGCAGGACTGCACTACTTGTGCCCTCTTTATAGCCAACAATGCCTAAGCGTAACTTGTTCCCCTGGTCCCCTTTTTCTTATGTTAATTGAGAGCTGATTTAATGAGATAACCACCTGCCAGTGACCACACAGGGAGGTCTAATCCGTCTTGGCCAAAATATTGCAGATCACCTTTACAGAAATGATTGGTACTACAATATCAAAGAATAGAGCACAGACATACTAAAGCTTTATGTCTCACACTCATGAGAGTGAAGCACAAAAACGGACAGAAAGCCTAAATCAGACAAAACATAAATTTCCCCCTACCTCTTAAAGCTTTAGCTGCACATACGAACAAATAAGCCTCACCTATTGTGTTTGTGTGCCCCTATTACATTTTAGGTCGAAAGTGCACATAAATTTGTAAGTTAAATTTATTAATTTTTCAGCTCTATTATTTTTGGGGTTGGGGGGATGCTTGCTTGTAAGAGAATTTTAAAGTCCATTATCACCTAAAAAATGCAAAAAATATTTTTCAGAATTGTGCCCCAACTCAACCCCCTCCCCCCCCCCCCCAAAAAAAAAAAAAAATTGGACCCCCCCTGGTTATGATGACATCTTTAATACCTCTATAATGCTCTGTGAGAACCTTTCTCCTCTGGCCCAGCTTCCCAAGTCGACCTTGACACCAGGAGTCGCAGAGGTGCCCTCGCATGCCTCGGTGTATAGGATAAACTTATCGGGGAAGAGATTATTGGTGAGATCCAACTTGAGGGTCGGAGCCTGTTTGTCCCAGTACCAGTGAACCGCGATACCTTTGATGTACTTCTCAGCCTCAGGATCCCCAAGCACCTGAAGAAAAAAAATATGAGGGAGTGTGATTTTAATCCATACTGTGAAGTGTTACAGTGAAAATTTCTTGTTTAGTTTTTTTTTCTTCCTTAAAGAAAAGAAATGAAGGTGATTATTTTAGTTTATACTTTTAAAGCATTAAAGATATAAAATAGTACAGAGGGAAGAAAAAGGAGAAATATATGTCTAAAAGAAAATGGGCAGGAACCTTAAATTATGTTTGGTCTAGTATTATACATTTTATGTATCTTTTCTCTCATTTGCTACCCTTGCTATCCCCCACCTCTCTGTCTGTCTGTCTCTCTCTCTCTCTCTGTCTTTCTGTCTCTCTCTGTCTGTGTGTGTGTGTGTGTGTGTGTGTGTGTGTCTCTCCCTCCCCATCTCCCTCTCTCTCTTATCTCTCATTTCAGTCTCTCCTCAGTATCACTTTCTTTAGTCACATCCGTATATCGCTTACCACGACCGGCCAGTCAGGCAGCTCAAATCTCTGATCATCCAGCATCATGATATTGACGTGCCCCAAGCCATGTTCTGCCAGGGTGGGGCCCAGGTCCCGCTTGACAAAGTCTCTCTCTAGCTGGGGCGTCATGTAGTTGCAGGCATTGGGCTGGTCCTTGATGGCCCCTGCCCAGGGTTCATTCTGTATCGTCATACCCCACATGGACACGTTGTGCTTGGCGTAGCCTTCGATAAACCTTCAGGATGAACAACACATGAACAATTAGGGATACATGTATTACTGGGAGAGAGTAAGAGAGAAAGAGAGAGAGAGAGAGGGGGGGGGGGAGGGACAGAGAAAAAGAGAGAGAGAGAGTCAGAAAGAAACAGACAGAGAGAGGGACAGAAAGAGAGAGACATAGAGACGGAAAGAGAGAGAGAGAGAGACAGAAGGAGAAACACTTGATACATGTATAAGACTGTAAAACCAGAAGCTTTTGAGAGCATGAAATTTTGCAAATTTTGGAAGTGTTCTAGATTTGCTAAAGTTTCATGCCAAAAAGCCTACAATCAATTCAATTCAAAACATGGACTATTGCGATTCTGGTAAGTTTCCTGTTGTGAAATCAACCCTCAGTATCAACTCATAACAGTTCATGTTTCTGGTAATTCAGTAGTTTGGAGCAAAGAATGATGATTGTTTTCCATCTCAATCTTATCAGTTTCCAGTCTGTGAACGATTTGTAAACCTGTTGATACAAGACAAAGTCATCTCTTAATACTTATTTATCAGGAAATCCCTATGTTTTGGATACATTTCTATTTCAAGGAGAACCAAGTATTGCTCAGTCCCTCCTGCATTTGTAATGTTTTTTCCTTCTCAAGTGTACCGGAGAAGCAATAATGCTGAACATGAGATGAGGAAGGAAAAAAGATAAACATGCATACTCAAAACATCCACTTTCTATTTTCGCTTTGAACTTTATACAGAGCCCCTTAATGCAAACCAGAAATCTGTTGAAATATTGGAGTGAGTGAAACTTAAATAGCATATAAAGCTACATGGACACAGGTACTTGTGATGAAAATGAAACTTAGTAATAGAGATCATAACAGAAATATAAGTATCTGAGGATGTTTAAGTATTTTTAGAAAGAAAAAAACACAGATGCAAAACAGATATTTCCTCAAGTATATATCAAGCATCGAATTGGAACAGTACAATCTTCATCACCCAAAATGGAAAAATACAGAAAGGGAGCCTTCTTAATTGTTGCTACATATACTTTGGAATCCAGCTGAAATGGATAGTAGTATAAGGTGGGGTGATATGGATAATTTTATTTACCAAGAAAGGTTCAGATCCTCTTCATTTATTTTATTCATTATCAATACATAACACTAAAGTCTACTGGGAAAAGATTCCACTAAAAGAAGGAAAGAACACTCTCTTCCATTTTTGTTCATATTCCTTCCATTTTACAGCATTGGAATATCAATTTATAGGAAAATTAACATTCATACTTTTAGACAAATAGCCATTTAGTGACAAAAATAGTGTGTATTCTTTTTCACATACAAGATTGCAAATACCTGCAGACTACTGTATATCTTCATGAGATTTATTATTTTTCTATGAATACTTAAACATCCTCGGATACTTATATTTCTGTTAGTATCTTGATTACTAAGTTTCATTTTCATCACAAGTACATGCAGGCCCGAAACATGTACCTTTATCAGCAATTTAAGTTTCGCTCACTCCAATATCTCATTATTTCAATAAAATATGACATTTTTAAAGGGTACTAATAACTACTAAAACTAAATGTTACTAATCAGGAGTGGCTTGAGTACAGAGCCTTTAGTAGTCTCATATCGCAGACACTGTTACGAACGACGACTGACAAGGATTTGTGCCCGCAAACTAGGGCTTGGTTGCAATTGGATTTATGCCAAGGTGCAAGGATATGGTTATTAAAGTTTGGTTATGACTTGATGTGAAAACAAAAGCATGACTGGATGTGTTAGAGATTTATACCACTATAAAGCAATAGCCGCAAGAACGTATTAGAGATTTATACCTCTAAGCAATAGCCGCAAGAACGTATTATGTCACACAATCTAATCAGAAGAACCTTTGTCTTGATGCTGAACAGGCTTTGAAAAGTAGCAGAATAGAAGTAGAACATGTTGATTATATGAAACGTGCAACATCATGAGTATTTTTATCTTCTCAGAGAAGATGCTAGATATTGCTCATTGTAAAAAGGGAATGGGTATGTCTCGGATTCTGATTTAGCACATGCTGCAATGATAATTACAAACCTTAAGGTCAGTCAGGAATCCTGTGACTTTTACAAGCCGATCACCTGTCTGATTATCAAGATATTTATGGTTAGAAATCGAAACCAATTTTTGCGTTTTCCTAACGGTTTTCATAAAACTACTAAAACGTCTATTGGGGAAAACAAGTACCGTACCGGTATGGTAAAACCAGTCACTCAAAGTTTTTTACTTTTTTGAGGCACTTCTTGATCTTTTTGAAGCGCAATTTTTTTTACACTGATAACACCTACACTAGATTTAACATTGTTAAACGATGCCTTTAACCACCTCTCCCAAGAGCACATATGTCATCCAATCTGGATTTAAAGTGATATTCAAGCCTAGAGGACCGTGTAGTGGAATAAATAAGAGATAATATCTGTGTTCTTACTTGGCTAGATACAAGGCGAGCGTCTTGTAGTACTTGCCACCAGGCTCCCCAATGACCTGACCCCTGTATCGGTAGGTGCCACTCGTCTTCATCCACTTCGGAGGAGACCACTGTGTACAGAAGAACTTTAGAGGGCGCACACTGGCTTCCATGGCAGCATGAAGGACGGGTATCTAAAGGAAGAGAGAATTAAACAGGCAAAATGAACAAGATTTAAGAGCTTATAGTAACAGTAGTCAACTACACCTGTACATGTACCCCCCCCCCCCCACCCACAACAACAAAAAGAAAAGATATTTCCACTTTCTAAACATTTGACCTTAAAAGTAAGATTTTCTTTTTCTCCCAGACAAGACATATCCTTTATTTCATAAATGATTATTTAAACATGCACCATTTCATTTTAGTTTGATATTTCAGTAAGAAAATAAAGTGACAAAAAGGTTACATTACAGTACAACAAGAAAGACTACGGTATCACAAGTACAAATTAATATATAAAGGTGTGTTCAATTGAAACTGAAACAGAAGTCCTTTTCCTTATGCTGCTTACATTACAAGCGAAAGAAAATTCTCAAGAGTACTTTGAATTAATTTTTACACATGACACAGCTAATAAATTTCATCAAGGCCCCCATCCTATGAAGAGATGCAAAGGACCAAAATCAATTGCAAAAATATGATGAAATGCTCATTTTTGTTTGTTCATATCCTGACAGAGGAACACGGTAGATGAAATAAGTTTGTACCTTATAGTTGATGTCTTCATCAGCTAGTGAGAAGTTAGTCAAAGCAAAATCATTTTCTGACTCGCAGAGACTGTACGGTCGCTTAGAGAAATCACAGGTTCCGATATTGATCCTCGAGAATGTGTACTCCAGTCCTGAAAGAAAATGGCAGGATAGTTTAGATTGCATTTTCTAATCCATGTTGCTTTTTTAAGAGGATGCAGGGAAGAAAACTTTTCAGGAAAGTGACTAAATCCGGTGTAATAATATGTGTCGTGTCTGCCCTCATCACACGTCGGTTCTATGCTTATGACCGAATCAAGTAAACAAGCAAGGATGTAAAATATGAGCACTAAAATAGGATGCACACACATTGCCAAACGTTTTCATGGCAAAAAAGTGGAAAAAGTCACACTGTCTTTACAAGATTCATATATTTTTGGTACAATCAGCAGATCATGATCATGCATAATGTAGTACAGGCTAATTAATATATTAGGGCACAATTTTTTTTTAATTTTTTTTTTATTGCACATCATTTGGAAGCAGGAGTTTTTAATTTTTTGTTTTGTTCTGCTTTGTCTGTTTGTGACCAACACCCCCTACAGCGTAAAGAACAAGGACAAGTATGTTGTTGATAAATCTTTAGCCCAAAACAAGTTTTAAAATGAAACAGAGCACTTCATAAATTGAGAGGTCAGAGAAACATGTTTGACATTTTCTATGAGACAGAAAAAGACATCTCTTTTTTTATTCTCAGGAGGAATAAACATGAAAGAAGTAGTTTGATCACCCTCAAATGAACTGTCTAATTGTCACACCATGTTGACATGATCTGTCATGGGACTTTTCACTCTATCAAATATTTACACATTTATGTGTGCACTGTTATGGACTTTAATATTTGGTGATACAATGCTATGCATGATACCTTAATCACCAATGGTGCGCTTATCGACAATAAGAAGAGGACGTGTCACATGATCAAGAAACCACTGTGTTTGTATTCTGAAGATATACAAATAAGGAATTTGAACTCTGGCAATGTACACATGCATATGCACAATACTTGGCCCAAGCCCAATATTTGCCCCTACCACCCGCCCCCCAAAGAAATCCTCACAATACAAATTGCAGATAAAAAATGTACGATTCTAGAAACAAGTACATGTAAACAGCAAAAACAAAATTTGGCTATCAAGAAGTTCGGCAATGGCAATCAAAGTGCTACATGTAGTGTACAGGGCGTAATAAATATGACAAATCTTACTGAGCCATGATGAGGGTTTAAATATGTCAAGATATTAACAAAAGTACTTTTCAAACCCTAGCATCTCTTTACCTGGGCATTGCATCCCCCCCCCCAAAAAAAGGGGAAAATTTAAGGTATTTCCCAAATGATCTATACAAAATGATTTAAAAATAGTCCTATATTTACTATTTACTATTTAGTGATTTGTTTGGTACGTAATTCAAATGTTATTCATGAAGGATCATAAAATAAATCTGCCTTTTTCTGGAGAAAAAAGTTTCTACTACCGTACCCTGAAATGTAGGTTGTCTTTATTTTCAAGCTAACAAGTGTGATACACATACTGTACGTTCATAGCCAGAAGGGCGTACGTAGCTTGTGTTATCTAAAAGTTTATGGGTTAATGCCCTTCTGGTTCCAAACACACTGGACCAAGATTGCCTAGAGGAGCAATGTGCAACTAAACATGACCTACTTTTGTTATCTCCTAGATATCTCCTAGATATTACCTCAGTAATGACAGGATGATATGTAAATGTTTTTGAAGGGCTTGTCAAGACTTCAAGTGTCATTTCTGATAAGGAACATGTATGATGATAACTTTTAAACTTATCACCCTGTCCTCACATCCAAGGTACATACTATAGGGTTTAGCCGGATTATTTGGAAGCAAATCCGGTCTATTTCAAGGGCAAGACAGAGAACCATCCTGTTGGATCTTTGGCATGAATTGTCAAGAAATGGGAAATGTAAGGTTTGTGTTGGCCTCAAGATATATTTTTTGATACTAACCGTCAGCAGAATAGTAGGACCTGATGAGGTGGTTCTGGGTTGCAGCTGATAGATTCTTGATGGATAGAGCCATAGAGTCAGTTACAGCACCACCAAAACCCAACACCTTCTGGTACAAATCTGATGTATTAATAGTCAAATTGACTGTAGAAGCTAACAAAGAGAAATAATAGGAAAAAGTATTGAATTTAATGAGTATCATATATTTTTCAGCATGAAGATATAATTTTTAAGAGTTTTACAAATGATGAAAACTGAGTTTTTTTATTCATTTTTCATATTACAGTTTGAAAAATAGATGAATTATGCAATCATCAAAGTACACACATGGAGAGAGGGGAGGGAAGAGGGAGGAAGAAAGAATAGAGAGGAAAAAAAAGGGAGGGGTAAAATATTCATGAGCAGTCTTTTAGAATGGATATGTGCGCTTCATATGTTGACATTATTATTATTATTATATACCACAGTTAATTACTACATGTACCTGTGATTTTGTTTACATTAATGGATTAATAACCGATGTAAATTTAGGATATTATGAGTTTCTCTGTCACTTAGGCTTCTTTTTGTGGAGATGAAATGATAAGAAAAGACAAAGGAGAAGAAAAATATCTTGTTTGCTTTGAGTTGAGCTCACATCTCACAAATTGGTGACCTGACATTTGCTCCAGGGAAAACTGTTCAGACTTCATTTTGGCAAAGTTATAGGCCTAGGGTTACGATATGGTGCTAGTATAGATTAATGGTTAGAATTAGTGCTACATGTAGGTAAAGTATTTGGTTCGGTTTTTGGTTTATGAACTTGTTTACTGTAGGAAATTGGTGGCAGATCAATTGTTGCTGGAGCATTTGTCTTAGAAACCCCTAATTATACATTTTTCATTCTAATAAAATATGGACTCAGTAAATTTACCTGAAGCATTAGATTTGGCTGAAATAGGTGCTATTCGCTTTGCAAACCGATCACTTGCTTTACTGGAAGTGTAGTAAGTAAAATGATCTGCAAGTAGAGGTAGATATCCTTCTATGGTGTCACAGTATGTGCTGTTACACTGGCATACAAAGCTATCTCCAGAAGCAAACTTGGTCTTGTTGCACGGGAAATACCCCAGACCTGTGGAGAAAAGGTAAAGAAATGTATTCTTGAAGTCATTTTGAAAATACATGTATCACAACAAAATGCAGGTATTATTATAACAATTTTATTGTTTGCGATTGAGCCAGATATAGTATAACTGTTTTGCCTTTCCATTTTAAAACAAGAAGATATATTTACATTTTGTCTCTTTTAATAAAAGAAACTATTCAATCTTATATGTTCGGTGATAGGTATTAAGTTCCACTATTAAAGACTACATGTATGTCTGACCTCACCAAACTCCTCTCCTAAAATAAAGGCTTTGGAGGAGAGCTTCCAAAGTCCAAAGATGTTAAAAACTCCTCCAACCAGATGGATTTTTCTGTCAACCTTTTTACACACACTTAACTTATAACTTGACAACTGCATGAACTCCTGGGTCCTGGGTGAATAATAGATTTTGCAATGACATTTTAAATTCTGGCTTATCAGAGGGACAATGGGAAAACAGCCACACGAACAGAGACCAAATTCAGTAAGGAAACCATACTGCATAAGGGCAAAGGCAGATTAAAGAGGAGGGGAGGGGGGGGGGGGTGCCAAAAAAGAGTTACATCAACAGTACGACAATACACCTGATAGTGGCCTGTATTAATGCAACTGAAGAAGAAGACATCTGCACTTCATCAGTTGAAGCTTAATATTGCACCAATGAAGATCTTTTTTTTTCTTCTTCTTTTTTAATTTATGGTGTTATATATTTTGTCTTTAGTCTTTTATGTAGGTATTTAAATCTCCTAAACCAGGGGCATGTGGGAAATGCAGTTTTTAGCCAGTACACTAAACATGACATTTGAAATTTTTAAAGAAAAAAATAAACTTGAAGTTGAACACTTTTAATTTTATTTTCTATAATTTACGGCTTACCATCATTCTTGCTTTGACTAGTAGAAGTCGAAACCAAACTGAAGATAATCACAGCAACAGATAAACACATATGGATGTTCACACTTGGTTGAGTAACCCCACCTTGGCTTTTCCGACCCATCTTGAATCTTCACAGTTTCGAATTCTGAAAAAGGATCCTTTCCACACGACCGACCGCCAGCCAGCGCCTACACTAGCACAGCCGACCGATTCGCCGCAACTGGAGCGCTGTAACTGTAATTTGTAAGTAAGATTCTCCTCGAGTTTCTCGCTTTCGCTCGCCCTTCAATTTCAAATTCAAGTCGTGTTTGAATATTAAAACGTTGGTTAATTAATTAGCAACACATGACGTTCAGTCTCGTCGCGGTTAGGCATGGACTCCACTTTACAAAAGATCTAATTGATGCAGTGCTTTCGATCACATCATTCAGTCGAGGGCCATGTATACAAAGTGAATACACAATTCAGTACACGCATATTATGCATTATACACACATGCACAGTCACCGTACAAATATCTCCTTTATTTCATAACATAAGTCGTGATTGAGTTGGTCATGTTACTATTAACTTGCCCACGTGATCATAACACACATCAACGCCGCGCCCAGTTCACGCCCACATACAGTACTTACGATAGTCTGAAATTGCAAACGTCTTTCCAACCCATGCACCTCCCAGTTCCCCCACCTTAGGCCTCCAAAGAAAATGCAATAGTTTGGGTATATAATCATTATTATATCAGACAATATTCACAATATTAATGAATAAGATGGGTTTTTTGAATATATTCTACATACATTTTCTGTAAATAAACAAAACTAAAAATATAGTCAATATATAACTTAACTTATTACAGAGAGTGTGTAGACTAGCTCTATACATCTAGTTATAAATGAATAAATGAATATATGTAATTTCTTTTTCTTACCTAAGCCTCTGGGGGGGGGGGCACACTGCCCCCACTTTTTCAAATATTTCAAAAGTGACAATATTCACAATCTTAATGAATAAGATGGGTTTTTAAAATATATTCTAGATCTACATACACTTTCTGTAAATAAACAAAACTAAAAATATAGTCTATCTATAGTATACTATAGATTATATAACTTTATTTATTACAGAGAATGTACGTGCAGACTCTAGATCTAGTTATCAATGAATAAATGAATATATGTATTTTCTTTTTCTTACCTAAGCCTCTGGGGGGGGGGGGGCACACTGCCCCCACTTTTTCAAGTACTCCAAAAGTGCCCCTTTTTACATAGGAAAAGTACCCCTTTAATTTTGCAGGAAGTGCCCCTTTTTACGTAGGAAAAGTGCCCCTTCGATTTTGTAAGAAGTGCCCCTTTCCATTTTAATAACTACCCCTTTTTAATTCAGATAAGCTTTCCTTTTATTTTCACATGGAGGCCTACCTCTAAAGTTTCCTTTCTAATAAGTGCCCCTTTTCCTTATGATAAGTGCCCCCATTTAAAAAAAGAAAGGACCCCTTCTCCTTCTGATAAATGCCCCTTTTCACTAGCTATGAAAAGTGTTCCTTTTCGTTCTCTTAATTAAGTGCCCCTTTTCATCTCTGGTAAATGACACTTGTATGAGAAGTTACTCCTTGTCACTTCAGATAAGTGCCCCTTTCACCTCTGATAATTGCCCCTTTTCACCTCTAATATTGACCCTTTTATTTGGACAAGGGCCCCTTTGCCTTTCTAATAAGCGCTCTTTTTCTTTCTTATAAGTGCCCCTGGCCCTTCTCATAATTACCCCTTTTCATCTGTGATAAGTGCCCCGTTTATTTTAACATGTGCCTCTTTTTGTTTTTGATAAGAGCCGCTTTCCCCTGCTCATAAAAGCCCCTATTTTCACCTACGATAAATGCCCCAATTAGAATCTGTTTGATGCCCATTTTCTTTCAACAAATGCACATTTTCATTTATTATAAGTGTCCTTCTTCATTCTCATAAGTGCCCTTTTCACCCTGGTGAGTGCCTCTTTTCAGGTGTAAGAAGTGTTCCATTTTCACCTCTGACAATTACCTTATGTACTTTGACACCTGCTCCTTTTTTTCTAACAAGTGTCTTATCCCTTTCGACAAGTGTCCCCCAAAGCTTGTTCGCTACGCTCACTCGCATTTATTGATGATATAAATATGTTTCTAATTATTATCAAAGATATTTTCAGTCTTCCGTTATGAGAATGTGCTTATAATGCCATCAGGATTGGTTTATTTCCTCTTTATAAGATGTAATTGTATAAGAGAAACAAATATTGAAATCATCCCTGATAATTAATCATAATGTAGGGGTATACATTTACCAATGTAGAGATATGTACCAATGTCCCAAAATGGGTATTTTCGCCTTGAGATTTCCCTTTGTAGGTGCTTTTTTTTTTTAAAGTGCCCTTTTTTTGGTGCCCCCCCCCCCCACCCACTTTGGAAGTCGTTCCACCGCACCTGACCTAAGGTCTTGCTATATGGACCTACACATACTATTTCTTCTTCCTCACATTCCAGTCGGTGCCTGCCCACTTTATTGTTATTGTGCTGGTATATATATATGGAAAGATATATATGTTTGACTATGCAAATGTTTCCATATCTACTCACCCACTCTGCAATATAATCATGTTCAAAACATCTACCTGTATGAGGGTGTATCAACATAGAGTAAAAACATCTTCAAATTTGGTACGTCACATGACCATTTGCTTTAGATGTATTTCATAACCCCCTCTCCCTCTGTTGATGTCTCACTCTCTATATCTCTATCCATGATCTGTCCAATAATCACAACCCCCTCCCTCCTCCCATTATCTATCTCTGTGTCTCTTTCTCTTTCCTATCTGTCTATTGACGTTGTTACTCCCTTCCTCTCTCTATTTATCTTTCTCTCTCTCCCTACTTTTCTATCTTTATACGGTATATCAACCTATTTCTCTAATTATCTATTGGCCTCTTTCTTTCTTTCTCTCTCTCTCTCTCTCTCCCTCCCTCCCTCCCTCCCTCCCTCCCTCCCTCCCTCCCTCCCTCCCTCCCTCCCTCCCTCCCTCCCTCCCTCCCTCCCTCCCTCCCTCCCTCCCTCCCTCCCTCCCTCCATCACAATCACCCTTTTATTTGGACAAGGGCCCCTTTGCCTTTCTAATAAGCGCTCTTTTTCTTTCTTATAAGTGCCCCTGGCCCTTCTCATAATTACCCCTTTTCATCTGTGATAAGTGCCCCGTTTATTTTAACATGTGCCTCTTTTTGTTTTTGATAAGAGCCGCTTTCCCCTGCTCATAAAAGCCCCTATTTTCACCTACGATAAATGCCCCAATTAGAATCTGTTTGATGCCCATTTTCTTTCAACAAATGCACATTTTCATTTATTATAAGTGTCCTTCTTCATTCTCATAAGTGCCCTTTTCACCCTGGTGAGTGCCTCTTTTCAGGTGTAAGAAGTGTTCCATTTTCACCTCTGACAATTACCTTATGTACTTTGACACCTGCTCCTTTTTTTCTAACAAGTGTCTTATCCCTTTCGACAAGTGTCCCCCAAAGCTTGTTCGCTACGCTCACTCGCATTTATTGATGATATAAATATGTTTCTAATTATTATCAAAGATATTTTCAGTCTTCCGTTATGAGAATGTGCTTATAATGCCATCAGGATTGGTTTATTTCCTCTTTATAAGATGTAATTGTATAAGAGAAACAAATATTGAAATCATCCCTGATAATTAATCATAATGTAGGGGTATACATTTACCAATGTAGAGATATGTACCAATGTCCCAAAATGGGTATTTTCGCCTTGAGATTTCCCTTTGTAGGTGCTTTTTTTTTTAAAGTGCCCTTTTTTTGGTGCCCCCCCCCCCACCCACTTTGGAAGTCGTTCCACCGCACCTGACCTAAGGTCTTGCTATATGGACCTACACATACTATTTCTTCTTCCTCACATTCCAGTCGGTGCCTGCCCACTTTATTGTTATTGTGCTGGTATATATATATGGAAAGATATATATGTTTGACTATGCAAATGTTTCCATATCTACTCACCCACTCTGCAATATAATCATGTTCAAAACATCTACCTGTATGAGGGTGTATCAACATAGAGTAAAAACATCTTCAAATTTGGTACGTCACATGACCATTTGCTTTAGATGTATTTCATAACCCCCTCTCCCTCTGTTGATGTCTCACTCTCTATATCTCTATCCATGATCTGTCCAATAATCACAACCCCCTCCCTCCTCCCATTATCTATCTCTGTGTCTCTTTCTCTTTCCTATCTGTCTATTGACGTTGTTACTCCCTTCCTCTCTCTATTTATCTTTCTCTCTCTCCCTACTTTTCTATCTTTATACGGTATATCAACCTATTTCTCTAATTATCTATTGGCCTCTTTCTTTCTTTCTCTCTCTCTCTCTCCCTCCCTCCCTCCCTCCCTCCCTCCTCCCTCCCTCCCTCCCTCCCTCCCTCCCTCCCTCCCTCCCTCCCTCCCTCCCTCCCTCTCCTGTATTAACTAGTTTGTACACTTTTACCTTTGAAACATCTCAAAAATCAAACTTTCAAACCAAGAAAATTGTTTGTACTTGAATATTTTTTTACATGAATATCTTTATTCTTTTATTGACGTTAAAAATAAATACTTATCCTCATAGCTCATCCTCATTTGGAATGTGCCCGATGTTGCGTGAAAGGAAAAACAACAAACCATGTTAACATTCTCAAATTATTGCATGTATTCTTACTTGGCAGATATATGTGCACATGTCTATATTTGGGTCATCTTTACACAAAGTATCTGGACATGTTTTAATATTTACAAGTGTATGAATTTATGGAAAAAATGTCTTGACTAAAATACACCCTAATGATATTATATGGCAGAAGCATGCATTCCTTACAGTAACAAATATTACAGCTTTAGCATAATTCAATTTTGTTTAAACAGTGCAGTACAGAAACGAACATCACAGCACATGAGTTTACGTAATTATGTAGCACCAGATATCTTCAAGAAAATCTTTGAATTACTTCTTTTAAACAAAAGAGAAAGAACACACATACCAATGAGCAAGTGCTAGTGGGGAAACCTTATTTTCAGCTCAAGATTTGTGTGGCTAGAATCATTTCTGTTCAAACCTATATATAAGGGTACCGATGGAGTTAACCAATGCCTAGTACTTTTTTGTGCCATTCGTACTTTGACTGATAACATAAAAATTCTGAATTTTACCATATACACATCATTGAAGAGCAACAATGGTTTCTAAATCACTACGGTACATTATTTCCTGTTCAGGTTGAAGACACTTCTATTTCCAATTTCCCATTTACAATAAGATACATCTTGACTTAACTCCAATTGCTTACCGGTATTTATTATCAAGTTCTGGAAGTTCAAGGAAACAGTATGTAACCGATTTCCTTTCCATTTCCTTCCTCTCGGGAAGAGAATCACGAGTTATCTGATAGATGTAGGTCGGAGCAAAACCTTTGCATTCGAAAGTTAGGTAAGCAACTATCAACAATACAGAAGTGTCCTTTCGAAAATACTAGGCATAGTTCCACATTAGCTGCACACTTCCTGCTGACCTTTGATTTTAAAGAGCTAAGGTAAGTAAACTTTTAAAGTCATACAAAATCTTCAATTTGTACATGAAGCACCTAGATTCCACAACAAAATAGCTGAAGTGATACATACAATTTATGTAAAACATTTCAATATCAAACTTTCTTACTATTTAACCCAATGAATACCATCTGACTTCGGTTTAATACATATTGTCCACACACCCAAGCATTATGGGTTACCTCCTGTTTCAGTATTAAACATGTTAATAAACATCAATTTGGCTTGTTAGGGATATCTTTGAAGGCATTCAGATTTAAATTGGCAAGGATACATATATGTAACTCACAAAATAATCTATATTATGTGTGAACAAATATAATAAAATATAATATATGTCTATATAAACATATATGTAATCTTTCTCTGATTTCACCATCATTACAATCTAATGTCATTTCTCCGATTAAGATGAAATCATTTACAGTCATGTTTAATAAATGTCAACCTGAAGATAGAAGCAGGTTATTTTAATATTAAATACAGTCCAACTTCTGCTTCTTTGTGGAAGGCACCAATAATCCATTAATAAGCTGTACATGTATCTAAAAGCCAGTGTTGAAATCAACCTCATGTAGATTCTTTAAAGCCCATCTGTACTAGTTTGGCTAGGAGGGATTAGACCACCCAGGAAGGTCACTAACAGGTGGCTATCTCATCAACTCAGCTCTCAATTAACATAAGAAAAAAAGGATCATGGGGACCAATGGTCACCGATTAGGCATTGTTTTCTATATAGAGGGAGCAAGTAGATACAAGTAGTACAGTGGGCCTAACTTAAGTAATTTTGATATCAAAATAATAACATTTCATCGGTTGCACGCCAGAAGAATGTTAAGTATCTGTTCAGTAATACAGGCAATTGCCCTTCTGGATCTAGGCGGATCTAAAAATAAATCTATGCACAAAACAAGCTCTAGTCATCATTATTGCGGAAGCTCTTTTACTGTGTTGTCATTCTTGCATAGAACATACAAAATAGACAAGAATACTTCAACCGAGGTGCACACACTTACAACATTATATTACAACATTATATCACTCCTGACGACAGATAGTCAACCTGTTCAACATGTCGAGCCCCTCCAACCGGCGCTATAGTTCTCTTTAGAACTATAGCTCAAAGAAAGATTACCGACAGTCCTTTTCAAGACTTCCCAATCCTCCCCCTAGCTCTCTCTCATGGTTCAACCGTAAGCCTACTGTATAACATTATATTGTTAATATGAAATCCAGCTTTTCAACATGAAATATATAGCCTCATTCATACATGACAAAGTTAACCGCCTTAAAAAATATTGTAGTAATATAAAACCAGTTTTCATGTTAATGAATAACAATGAATAGCAATGGATGTTTAAAAAAAGTAGCAGCATGCAACAAATGTATGCTATAAGATACAAGTTACAAGGTGTGTGTGCAGTAATGTGCAGTGAAGTATGGTTTTTCTATTTTATTTTTCATTTTTGGTGGGGGAGGAGAGGAGGGGGGGGGGGGGGGGGGGGGAGCAGGTTACCAAATCATGGGTGAACACTGCTTAATGTTTGAAATTCTGAATCTCATATCTTCATATAGATTTCTCTTATAAACATTCTTTGAATATACATGTACCAGATAACAATGCTTGCTGGCACAAACTCTTTACCTGTAGATTTTCTCTTATAAACATTCTGTGAATATGTACCAGATAAAAATGTTTGCAGGCACAAACTCTTTAGTCACTCCCGGCTATAACATTAGGAAGGAAGAGCCTTGTTTGACTAAAGCGTTCCATTAATAGATTTCAAGGTTGCACAGACAGTTCAAGTGCATTACTCGTCACTTATTTACTCACTACCGGCAGTCAGGCATTATGTAACCATCATACTCCTCACAGATGGAAAGGAAATAATAAAGACAGATTAGGGAAGGGGGGGGGGGGGTGTAGTAAATGTGACAGAAACCATATATTCTTTGTATTTAATTAAACATATGTGTATTACAAATACATTAACAAGAACTAAATACACATATAACAAAATATAATGTCTCTATGTCATATTTCTCAATTTATAAATTGCCTACAAGACACATATTTCAATTTCAGCCTTTTTACCTACATTTTGGAGGTCCTGAGGGGTATGTAATTACAACTACATGTAGCTTTCATCATACGATGAATAAGGAAGAGCTAAAAGATTGCTGATTTCAATTTGTTTGTTGTATCCAGGTCAGCATACCTTTAACACCAAGAATCCCTTTTTTACAGAAAAAATGATGTTGCCTATCAAATCTGTTGCTCTCTGCGTTTAAGATTTATCTTATATTTAGAAAACTTGCTAGTGTTCCTTTTAGGATATACATGTATTTTAAGACGAGCAAAAGAAATGAAGACTAAATCCTTTTTTGCCTTTCCTGTCTCAGTACCCCCCCCCCCCCCCTCAATTCCCTACCACTCTATCCTTTTTCAACACCACTTCTCTCTCTCTCTCTCTCCCGCTCTCTCTTTCTTCTTCCCTCTCTCTCTCTTCTTCTTCTTCTTCTCTCTCTCTCTCTCTCTCTATATATTTTCGTATTAAACCTTTGTTCAATCATCAAACTTTCTACATGTTGTCTGCAATTTTGTGCATATCCATTGCACAAAAATGTCCCCATCTTCTCCAAATAATAATAATAACAATATTTATAAAGCGCAACATATCCATCTCTAGAGATGCTCACAGTACTGCACATCCTAATTTCATTGCAATATGCGTAACAATACGTGGTGTTCTGTCTAAATAAGTCAAATAATCAAGTGCATTTCCAATCTCAAATGTTTTCTATTGTTTTAAACTCCTACTAAATATTCATTGTTGTTTTATTATAAAATATCAAGATATTCAAACTCTTTAAAAACATTCCATCTGAAAATACAATTATAATGATATATACATTCTCTCACTTGCAAGTATGAACATGTACATGTACATTTCTTGGGAGAAAAAAAATACTGCTTTTTTTACAGGATAGGTGAAAAATTATATATTGAAAAAAATATTTTTAAACAACAATTGTATATGGGTAGTGTATAATTGTTCCTCCAATAACAACATACTGTATATTAATCACACACTTTGGTAAGCGATTCATTTACTGTTTCAGCTTATGTAATCACAAAGTAAGACTCCACGGTCATTATATTAAGAGGCAGGATTCCAGTCTTGCAGTTTACATGTATGTGACGGACCAGACTGCAGCATAGCATACATGTAGCAACACTATGGAACCTACATTTAAAATGACCTTGCCATACACATGTATCAAGACTCTGCGACTCTGCAAGCTTAAGAAATTGCACACTTTTAGTCAGAGGTCTGATCAATATGAATTATTAAGCTGCCCTCATTTTCTTTCCTGGATTGTCCTGGTTAATGATGAGTGCATTTTAAGCTAATCTGGGCCCCGTCTTACAAAGACTTATGATTGATTCAAACAACCGCAAGTCCTCTAATCAATCGCAAGTTTGTAGTCTTGCATCTCTTATGTACATAGTTGCGATTGATATCAAATCTTTGTAAGACGGGGCCCTGGAGTAAGATAATCCTTCAAACACTGAGCCTCGTGATTTAGAAAGTGGTTTCTCTGGATCCCTCTTCCCTGCTATCCTCACTAGTCCCAGATGACTTCTGAACAGCAAACTCTATCCCACTCTCCTCCTCCTCATCCTCAATGTCTGTCCTAACCCTATGATCAGAGTCGCTATCATCCATCATATCATAACACCCCTGCTCTACTTCCCTCATGTGGCTGGGTCTCTTAATAGGCGAACCTAGCGTATCGGACCGGATACTCAGACTGGTGAAGGGCGTGAAGTCCATGCCATAGCACCTGGACGCATGTAAGGAGACGGGGATTGAGGCACATCGTTTTCTAGA
>JAVYIG010014197.1:0-42926 GCA_035222895.1 Strongylocentrotus droebachiensis
AACGATTCGGTATTAGTTGTTCAAACGAGGCAAATATTAATTTTAAATTCCAACAATTCGGACTCAGTATGGGAAATTTGTTTCTTCTGGAATTCAAAATGTTTTGAAATATATATGGGGGAGGGGGCACAATGCCGAGAAATTGCACAATTAATCGGGAAATATTTCTCTTGTGTATCTAATTTATGTTGTAGGGTTTCAAAAGAGGACACGGGCCGGGTGTCCCCCCTAAAAGATATTTGTTTAAATAACGATACGGCACCACACACATAATGAAGTTTATTATGGAAAACTTATATTTCGCCTAAACGAGGAAATGAAGGGGCGACAATAATTGCCTATTAATAGGTCGGCTTCTTACCTTGTTTTTTTCACTGCCATGTTAACAAGGTAATATCCTCTGATGTGTTACTGTAATTAGGGATACATCTGCTCTGATAGAAGCCATACATAATACGACCTCGTTAAAGTTTGTTTGTAGAAATTATTTTCTCTTTGCGATGGAAATGCAGATTTTGTATAATAGTTTCATGGTATAAGTATTTCAATGAACGGCGACATTGAAAGTGTTTTCATTTTACTCCACCGACAACAAAACTATCGTCATCAAACTCACCATCACCATTTATCCTCATAATCATTAAAAACCAAATCATAATGTTGAACATCTGTCTATTATCATTCACAACATCAGTCATCTTCACAGTTGTCACAAACGTCATCATTTATCGTCGTCATCATCATCATCATCATCATTATCATCATCATCATCATTGTGACTATCATTCATAATTTATCAGCATCATCATCATCATCATGGTCACTTCACAATAATTATCATTATAATCACCACCATAATCTTCATCATCGTCGTCGTCCCCTACAGTTAAAAAAAAAAAAAAAAAAAAAAAAAAAAAAAAGACACACGCCACGCCAGAAAGCCATTTTTGTTTGCTATAAATGAAAGTGTGCGAAAACGACTAATCAAACTTATCCGCATTTCACCCTCATCCCCCATCTGTTCTTTAGGTCTGAACATCGATCCCACGGACGCAGGGGTGGTTGGTGTCGGGCAATAACGAGGGTCGAGAGCCTTTCATGGTGGTCTTCTTCCAACGCAACGAGGAGGTCATCGCCGCAAACTCCCATCTCCGGCGTAATCGTCGAACAGCGACTCGACAAAAGAAAAGCGGAAAGAGACCAAGAAAACCAGATACAGATAACGACATCGCTTCAAGGGGTAGGTCTTTAATAAAAACACCACCGCTCTTTTCCACCGCTCTTTTTCAAACGAAAGTGAAAACTTTAAAAGTGAAGTCTTTACATGTAAAAAAAATTCAGGTTGATTATAAGGAGTGGTCCAGTAACGTAACCAGCTCATTTTCACATTGAATTCAGTAGCCATTTTCTGATTTAATTGAGAATGGGCTTTGTTGTGGTGTCTATTTATGTCTATAGAGATTTTTCTTAATTCCCTGCATTGAAAACAGTGGCATATCCAGTAGTGTGGAATAGTCAGCTGTGTCACCCCCCCCCCCCCCCCCCCCCTGTCTCAATTTATTGATTCACCATCGCTGATGATTTGGGAAATTTCGTAGTTAAAAGATGGCCATTTGGTCTTGGGATTAAAACTTCCAAGTAAAATCAAACTCTTCTTTCATAAAAATGAGTCCAAGGGTAGAAAGCAAACGAGGGTGGTAACAAACGATTACATTAATTTCCTGATATAATAGACCACGTTTTTTATGAATTTGATCAGTTGTTGTACATAAGATAAAAATTGAGCCCCTCCTATGTTGAGTATGATTAATTGAGTATATAACTTTGCGTAAATCTCTGTAACTGTGTAATTTTATATAGATATTGCATATCATATTCAAAGAAATTGAGTTACATTTTAATGATTATGCCTTATAATGGATATATCAGCTATTTTCATGTAGACTGGTTGCAAATCGCCAGCTTTCATTGAATTTTAATCATTTCCATTGCTCAACTATATTTAGATGCATTATTATATCATAATACCTCATTTCCTAGTGTAGTAATTGAATTTTCCTTATTTTTTCATAAATATTATTTATTTTTCTTCGCATGTTTACAACATCATTCAAATCTGTATTCATCCTGATGTTAAAGGTATAGACCAGTTTGGAAAACGACCCCCCCCCCCCCCCCCCCCGCCCCCCTCTCAAAAAATGAACTGGAAGCTCTTATTATCATTCATGTGAAAGAATATGTATTGACTAGTAGGTGATGATACACATTTTTCCGGGAAACCTACTAATGCCTACTAATGATATATTTGGTAAATTATATATCTATCCGGACTGGATAGATATAGGGTAGTCCCATATACATCTTTCTGTGTACAGTGCTTGTAACTTTACCAAACTGGGCCAAATTTCTTATCATTTTGATGATTCCAGAACCTTGCAGTACACACCAATACTTATATGCTAGATGATCAACCTTTTCTGATCGATTCCACAACGTTTCTTTCACAACGCTATCGCATGACCAGAACTGGTCTATACCTTTAACTTATTTATTTTTTACCTTCATTTTTTTATGATTTATTAGAACATTTTTTACCATTTCCCCCTTCGTAGTATATAGTATGCTGATGTATTTACCCCAACTCATTTCACCTATTTATTTCTTTTTCCATCTCATTTTTGTGTTTCACCCTTTCAAATGCAGATAGTGCATCATCTCTAAATAGCGATTGGCAATGTAAACGAAAGAATTTGTTCGTCAATTTCGAAGACCTAGACTGGCAGGTAACACTTCGGGATCTTTACCCATATTTTGTGTAATTTGTGTCGATGTTGTAGACTAACCTATTTCTCTGTCTGTCTTCGTGTGCACTTATTTGTTTTCCCCTTTTTCAGACTTTAACTCTCGACTTCGAAAAAGGAAGCGTCTTTGCAAACGCAAATCCATGTTCGTGAATTTCGAAGATCTAGACTGGCAGGTAAAAGTAGTAGAATGAATTAGTTGCCTGTTAGTAGAACTTTCTTTTACAGTGATCGATACGAGGTCATGTGGTAAGGCTTCATTAGCAAAGACTACAGGGTCATAGGTTTGGAACTTCACATGGGCATTTGTCATTAATCTCTTCGAAGAGATCGCAGTTCTACTCTACATTTTCAAATGTAGAAATCATCCTTGAGAACAGGGTTCTAGGACACCTACCCCCTGGACATCCACCCCCCCCCCCCACGGGATAACCACCCCAATCAACTACCCCCTAGGACAAGTACCCCCTCGGGCAACCATCCTCTAGTACGACTACCCCGGGACAACTACCCCCGGATAACTACCCCCGGACAACTACCCCCCAGACAACTACCCCCTAAGACAATACCCCCCGGAAAACTATTCCCGACAACTACCCATTAGGACAACTACCACCCAGACAACTACCCCGGACAACTACCCCCCAGACAACTACCCCCAGACAACTACCCCCTACGACAACCATCCTCTAGGACACCTACCCCCCCCCCCGGACATCTATCCTTTTTTAGTATTTCTGGATATGTTAGTGACGCACAGATTTCTGAAAATCTATTATGGGAACATTCCAATAGACTGATATCCCATGGACCGAGAATTTCGGTCTCGTTAACATTCTGAAAAGGTATTAGAAGGTCCGTGGGACAGATGTGTCACATGGGCTGTTACTGTCGAGGGCCGTCATGATGCGTCGTTCTCATGAAACCTTATGTTAAAATGCCCCGGCCCTCCACTCAGTGTTATTTAGGGTACTCATATGCTTGTTCCCTCTTTTTGAAAGCACCCCCTGTCTGAGGATTGCCAACATTTCCGAACCCCCCTTTCGCGGGCTTTTCGCAGGCTTTTCCAGCCTTGGAGACCCCCCTAAATCATAAAAAAATGCTCAATGTACCCCCTAAATTCGGAATAGTTTCTCAGGAGTCCAAAGAGATGAGAGGAAAAAGAAAAAACACCCCTTTTTAAAGAAATATCCGGGTGAAAAGTTAATACACCCCTTTTTTTTTACAATTCTCGGGCCGGACTTTGTCGCACGAAAAGTACCCCTTTACCGGACATTTTGGTAACACGCATGAGGTCCGTCCGTTCTCGGAGTGGGGGGGGGGGGGGGCGGGTAAAATGCCAACCG
This sequence comes from Strongylocentrotus droebachiensis, assembly GCA_035222895.1. Taxonomy (NCBI): domain Eukaryota; kingdom Metazoa; phylum Echinodermata; class Echinoidea; order Camarodonta; family Strongylocentrotidae; genus Strongylocentrotus; species Strongylocentrotus droebachiensis. The sequence continues at coordinate 4,148 of JAVYIG010014197.1, forward strand.
CATAAAGTTAGATCCATTATCTCAGAGAAAGATATTGGCGATCATGGCAACAAAGACGAAAATATGAATTTTTATTATCATCTTCCATTAAGGTAATTAATACTTTAAGCCAGGCACGCGATAATACATACTTACTTCTTCCCAATATGCCATTCGCATTTCCATAAAGAGAGTTTTAATTGTATACACGCATAAAACCACACATATACAGTCATAACATAAATACATTTTTAAGAAAACATTGGCTTAAGGTATGATATGCTGTGATGATTAACAATAAAGAATGGAAAAGTATTATCTGTAAAAAGGCAATTTTTAGCTAGTCAGCGACTCTGTCCAAAAGAAACAACAAAAATACACAGATATTTTAACAAAGTAATAATTATGGTGTATGAATAAACACCCCATCCGATCTCTCTGACATGAGAATACTGTGCAAGATGATGGGTTATCTCATTCTCAGTGGGAGAAAATAATTGCGTATGGGGAAAATAGGTCTCAATTGCAGATGGGATTTTTTTATGCTGCTCGTACATAGCAAGGATTATTCGCTTTAATATGATATTTATTTTTTGTCGCGGGTAACATTCAGTTATTAATTGTTCTCGCCTTGTTTAGTTCGCAAGTGTCAAAATGAGTGATCAAGTGATCAATTTATAGATAATCGCCCCAAAGACATTTTTTGTCCTTCTTCATTTTCAATTGGTAAGAATTACTAATCGTCGTTATTTTGCATTCTTATTGGTATCGAGATCCTGTAAATGTCTTCTCATTTCTTCTAACGGACCCAAGAGTATCCTTTGTCTTCTATGTCGTATTCAGTGTGTACCTTGATCTCTTTCTTATTTTCAATACCCCCCCCCCCCCCCTCACAAGCTTTTCCGGTATTGTACCTACAACTGCACCCCACCTCCCCCATAATATGTTTCTCTTCTTCCCTTCATGATCTTCATGCCTCACTCCCCATCTTCCACTCTCTTCCACTCTCGTCTGTCTCTCTCTCTCTTTCACTTCCTCCCTCCTCCCTCTAGCGTCTTTATTACTCTCTCTCTCTCTTTCTCTCTTTCTCTCCCTCTCTTTGTCTACTTTCTCTCGACAGTTCCTTCTTCCTGTATCGCCTTCTCTCTCTCTCTTCCGTTCTCCCTTTCTCCATTTCCCCCTTATCTTCCTCCTCACTGAGAATGTCTCAAGATGGTGTTGTATTCTCGGTGTATTCTACAGTGTCATTGTTATATAATTCGCACTTGCTTGTCCTAAATATCTAAAAACCTATGTTATTTGTTATATCTTTGTACTTCAGATTTGTGGATTCGATGTAAAATATAGACAATATCGATTGGAGCATATACCCTTCATATTTATGTACTTTTATTTGTGATTGAGCTCAGATCCATTTACAATAATTTCGCGCTTTTTATTTGCACAAAATTTATCGTTATCGTAAAACATTGTGCAGTTTTACGTTCACATTCTAATCGACTCAGAATTGGAATCCTGAATGTTGAATTTCATTTAGTTTTTTCTTTCAATTATAATAGAAAGGTTCCACAATGACAGACAACATTTGCAAGTTTAAGATCAAAACGATTGATTGACGATTATTATCACCATCTTCATTTAGGGGGAATTTTGTAATTAATGCACTTTTGTATTGAAGTTTTTTATAATTTAAAACCAGGGTTCGACTATGAGAGAGTTATGTATAATAATTTATGAACTCGGTTATAGGATGTATTGGTGGCGCATGGGACAATATTATCCTTATCTTGCCAGTCAAATAAAGGCCCAAAATTGAAAATCGTTGTGCAACATGCAAAATAGATAAACATTCCTATTAATAAACTGTTATTCTTATCAAATATAATATGTAACTGACGAGACCAACAGCCCAGAGACTGACATGGCGGTCTTGTTGCCCATCTTACAACTTTTCTGAAGGTTCCTGAGACCGAAATTAATATCGTCTCGCGAGCTGTTGATCTCCTTGGCTGTTGGTCCACCGCATGTTCCTTCATTTTCATTATACCCTCGCAAATTACTATATTCAAATGTAACATTTAACTCAACCCCCTCCCTATCCCTCTTTTTTTAAACAGGAATGGATCATCGCGCCCCTTGGGTACGTGGCTTTCTACTGCCAGGGCGAGTGCGCCTTCCCCCTCAACGGCCACGCCAATGCTACCAACCACGCTATCGTGCAGACACTCGTTCATCACATGAGCCCTAGCACCGTACTCAACCCTGCTGCGCCCCGACCAAACTCAGTCCAATCACCGTACTCTATTACGATGATAGTCGCAACGTTGTTCTTAAGAAGTACAAGAACATGGTGGTCCGGGCCTGTGGTTGCCTCTAGCAACGGAAGATGCATCAGATTGATGTTTTCTTCTTTGAATTTTTTTCTTCGAGTACGGCTGTATTAAGAGCCTACCAGACAATTGGACTGATTTAATCGGAGTTTAAAATCAGAAGAAAGAAAGACAAGCGTCCTCACGTTGTAAGAGATAATTGTTAATTTGTTTTAATAATGTTTTTTGATCCAGTATTCTGCAGGGCTTTGAGAAATAATTTTCTAACAAAGGTCGCTTTTTCAATCGGTTTTCAATCATATTTTATAATTCAACCCACTATCAATAAATTGCTTTTTTGGCGTATGTTCATCTTGTGTTGGGAATATAATTACGACCACCGAAAGTTTCTGAGATTACGATTAAAGTTTGTAGGGAAAATAATGTGTATTTATATAAACGGAAATGTCATGTATACTTGAGTATTTTATTAGTGGAATTATGACCATTCCATAATCAATTTCACGATGACATTAGACTATTGAGAGATTTTGATATTATTTTTTTCGAACTCAGAATCGTTTTCCAATCCACATACAATATCTAAAAAAATCATTCAGAAAAACCAAAGGTCATGATTAAAGTGTGTATATATATATGACACCATCATCACTTTATGCCCATTACTTTAATATCTTTGATTTTGTTGTCATTTTTTGATAGGTGATATTGTACTTGTAATAATTATGGATCTCTCTCTCTCTCTCTCTCTCTCTCTCTCTTCCCGTCTCTCTATTTCAGGATCACTTAAAATTTGCAGCATATTGCTGCTTTGATCTAGTTAGCAATACATTATTTTATTTGACTTGTTCCCGGCTGTCGATTCAGTACGTGACTATTTAGTCATATCAAGAGAAAACTGGGAATATAACATTAACACCGAGGCTATATCAAGCCTACAAGATTATATCAGAGTTGTTAAGATCGGAGAAAATTACCCTCGGGACTGGAGAAAGGTGTATACGTGACTATACTAAGGACAAATTATCATGTGGCGATCATAATTTCTTCTTAATTTTCTTATTGAGTAGCAGGGGAGATTTCAGTTATTAGCCAAAGACGAACAAGTCGATGGAAAATTTCTGCTATGATTAAGCACGCGAATGTAATATCAGCATGATACATTACGACTTGATTCGGTCATGACGCGGAGACAGACAACTTAATTTTCTATGGAAAAAAAGAAAAGGGCAAACAGTTATGTGGGCGGCAATAACACTGGCTAAGATGAATATATGAATTATCTACTAGTATATAGATGCGAGTGTGAGAAAAAATATCTTGAATAACTATGTGTCTATGCGAGAAGAACGTAAAACCATGTTGCATTTCATTTTTAAATCGCGTGCATTTACGTGATGTTAAAATAACTTGCAGATTGTGAATTCAGGATTTTTAAACCAGGTAAAAACGCATGTAGCTTCGCTTTGCCGCCCCCTCCCCCCTCAAAAAAATTACTTTAAAAATTAGAAATATGAAGAATTCCGGAGTCCCCACCCCGATCCGCTATTGCAGTTGTAGTTTTATGGATGGTTCACATGACTTCAGATTAAAATAATCCTTCCTCGTGTTAAAGACAAGAAAGGGTTAAATATTCTTAATTATGTTTATCCGTGAAAAATGTCAACGTGTAAGAATTTTGTAGCAACTGTTGATGTATATATTTTTCTACAAAAGTGTCCGTATGTAGGATATTGTTTTCGCATTTAGAGAATCACATATGCCCCGCTGTCAAGATTTGTTCTAAAGAACTGAAGAAAACATTATCTTTACCATCTAAATGACTATGTATCTACAGATTGAAACTTATTGTTTAAATTTAATTTCATTGCATTGTCTACCATATAAAAATTTTCGACCGGTCCCAGATGAACTACCAACAAAAATGAAAACAAAACGAACAAAAGAAAACAAATAAAAAATATTGGTGGTGTCATTGTTGTACTTCTGTATCCTGTAATTACCGAAGCAAATATTTTAGTATGTATATATTTTTTTTAAGACACTGCATGTAGAGATTTTTTAATTTGACAATATTGTAAAATAAACCTACCACTGTTTAATTTTATGAAGAAAGCTACATGTATCTTGTCTTCCAGATTGTTACTTTTTTAAATTTCATTTCATTGCCTTGTCTACCATAATAATGTTTCAACCGGTCCCAGATTCCCCCCCCCCCAAAGGAAAACAAAACAAAATCACGTTTTCCTTGAAGAAACTTATCACTAATGTTTATATTTTTTTCAATCGGGGGCATATTTGGTAAATTATAGGGGCGATCACCCGCCCCCATCCCGTAGCGCCGCCCCTACTTTACTCTTTTAGTTAACCATGAGGCGAAGATACCACTGTCAATAGGCCTATATGAATTACTCACAGGGTTATACGCCCTATACAGATATTGGCGTCGTGTATATATTTTTTCGTCTGGTATAATTATCGTACAGAATGATATTTATTGTGTATATAGTTATTTCATAATCTATCATTTTTGACATTCGGAAAGGCGCACCTATATCGGTAGAACTTTTTTAAAATTTACATTTTTTGTATTGATAAAGTCTTATCAATGTGGTCCTTCAAGTGTGCGCTCAAATAGTATATCTCTCGTATACTCTTGTATATACTTTTCAATTAATGACCTTTTCTCTCAGTTTTAGAGGGAGATATAAGATGAAAATACGATTAGGCCTACCAAGTGTCTTGATGTATGTATATTTGTATGCAAAAAGTAAAGGTTATTGTGTAGTTCTGTTCACCAGTGTTGTATAAGTCTTACATATTTGGAAATCTCATTCTATTTCACTTTTACCAATTCATGATTTTTTTATTAATATCTTGGTACAAATACTGTTATTGGAAGATTATTCTTTACATAAGATATTTTACTTTTACACAATTTAGTTTTTTTAAAGCAATAATGATAATTCTAAAACGAAATTTGTATTTTGATATCACCACTTTGATTGATTCATACCCTGTCTAAATTCATTTCTAAACATGATTATTTGTGATCATTTGTGAATTTAAATGGTAAAATGTGATGATGAAGGCTATGTTTTAAAGAAAGATTGTTTTTTAAACGTTTCTTATTGATTTGCAAGAATACTAAATTTTAAGCAAAATATATGTAGGTCTATTATTCAAATATTGGTTGCTAAAATTAATATACTATTTTAAAAGCATATTGATATGCATTGCTTTGATTTAATTTGAGACTAGTATATAAACTACTTCACTGACGATGAGTTGAACAAATCGAAGCATGCATGCAATTTTAATGGAATTAATTATTTCTCAATAAAAGAATATAAAAAAGCATACTGATATGCATTGCTTGGATCCAATATGAGACTAGTATACTTCTAACTAATTCTCTGACGATGGGGTTGAACAAATTGAAGCATGCATGTAATTTTAATGGAATTAATTATTTCTCAATAAAAAAAGTATTGAACAAATCTTCCTTTATGATCACACGAAAATAGTTGAAGTAATTTAATAATTGTTTCAATTTTTTCTGTGCAACATTATTGTGTCATCTGAAAGGTCCAGGGTGAATATTCATTCAATGTAACGTTTTTATATTGATAATTTACTCTCGCTAAAATACAGTATAATAATTCACAAACGGTCTTGATTTGTAAGATATTTCATGTCGTATGTAACATAATAATACGCAATGTAGATTGTAATGTAATTTTAATGGAATTAATTATTTCTCAATAAAAAAAGTATTGAACAAATCTTCCTTTATGATCACACGAAAATAGTTGAAGTAATTTAATAATTGTTTCAATTTTTTCTGTGCAACATTATTGTGTCATCTGAAAGGTCCAGGGTGAATATTCATTCAATGTAACGTTTTTATATTGATAATTTACTCTCGCTAAAATACAGTATAATAATTCACAAACGGTCTTGATTTGTAAGATATTTCATGTCGTATGTAACATAATAATACGCAATGTAGATTCAATAAAACAGTGGGAAAATTAATTGACGATTTTTCTTCCTTCATTTCCAATTTGTGCGTATGTCCGATTACAGAGAGCGAAGCAAAATGTTGTCATGGCCTCGAGATGTTTCCCATGTTGCCTATTTATACTTCTTCTTTCCGATAATGTCTCCTATACTTGTCTTGTAAGTATCCATAAAACCATCATGGTATGTTAGTTCATGTATATCAGTTGACGTATTACAATCGTATTGAAAACCCCTAAACGCAGCCGAGTGCATCATCGTTGCTAGGCAACGGGAGAATAGCCGCTTCTCAACCGAAGTCTGGGTATTTCTTCTCCAGGTTAATTCCATGTCGATACATGGTGAAGAGATTGGGGACCGGTATCTTTCAATTTGCATTCGATATCAAGAGCAAATTGAGAGTTAGGAGCCAATTTCAGAGAGATTGGTTCTCTTTGAATTATCGTTCAGTATCTGTATGGATATAAATCATCCCATGCATAGATTGGACGTCGATTTATGTTGATGCTTTAAAGATGAAAACGAAGAAATCCCTCACAACACAATGTTTTTAAAAATAAATATTAACCCCAGCCTACTATCACATTCATGTCAAGTTACTTAGATTGAACGCAGAAAAGGAGACCGATACAAAGTTTGGGGATTTAAAGAAGAACAAAATTGTGATACGAACGTTTCATTCGAATGTTTCATCATAATCATCCTATATCATCTCGAAGTATATTGTGGTTGTATAAACTTCTCTAAATAGTGAAATAAGTATTATCTTTCTGGCTCAAAAAGTAAGCAAGGGTGTGAATGTAGTTGATTGCTAACAATGAAACCAATGAAGAGTGTTACAACGACTGATATGTACAGTATGTTATACAAACGTCACCAATTTGCGAATGTCGACAATGAGATAGATTGGTAGGTGTGTCCAATTCTTATATAAAGTAGCGCTTGTATATGTTTTCTAGGAAACATCTAAATTGGGACAGAAGAGAAAGATTGTTTTGCAGACGAATTAAGAAAAAACGTGACAAGGAACAAAAATGAGATGAATATGAAGATATCACACGGTAAGAGAATTACTGGAGGGAGAAGTGAAGTGAACTAACAGATGATAAAGAATAAGACAGGACGAAACATGATGATTCACATATGTAGAAGATGAGTGAAATGAGAAATAGGTGGAATTAAGAAGATGACGGAGGAGAAGGCAGAGATGGGGGAGGAGAAAGAGAAGGAGAAGGAGGAGGAGGAGAAGAAAAAGATATGGCGAATAATTTGTTCAATATTTTCTTTGACCCAATATCTTAATTGAATTTGACCTTATGTAAAATGTATATTACGTGTCTATCCTCATACCATGTGAATATAACAAATGTCATCATTAAATTACGTATGGACAACAGACATGAACCTTATGAACATGTTTGCTGGGTAATATCATACCAAATCCCATGTGTAAAAAGAAAAAAATATACCCAACAATCCTGAATTAATCTGGTTCGCTTTTTACCCAATATTGGGTAGAATTTTCGAAGTGCCATGAATCTAATACGACGTAACAAAAAAAAATCTTTATACAAAATGGTTCATTGTCTTTCACTTTAATCAAAATTTAGTTTGTAAATGCCCTTCCATCTCGTCAAAATGAAGCGACATCTTCGATACAATGTATCTTGTATCCGTGTACATACGTTACAATCTACCTGTCTCCACTACGATGCATAATCATGATAATATAATATATACTAGTGGGCAAGCCCAACTTATATGTCACATACATTACCAAGTATTACTGAACTATCTTATGGAACTGTGAACATAGATCGACTCAAACTGATAAAAATGTCATTTTATACGATGTTTTGTCTGATTCAAGCTCTTGTATGGCCATTAGATTGATACAGACATCAGATATACGGAAATCTTAGATGTGGTTTGTAACGTATGTGACAGAATAGCTTAGACTTGCCCTTGTACAAAACGATGATAGCGAATTTTGTGTTGCATTTCATTTCATTTCATTTATTTATTTAAACACGGTAACTCTCTCAGCCTTAATGGCTGTTTTTCAGAAAGTGCGTGTGAACTGAATGAAAATATACGAATTTCAATACAAACAAAAGCCTCTAACAAAAGATAACAAAACAAAAACAAATCAAAATATAAACTAATCAAATCAAAACAAAGGAAAACATAATTAGCATGAGTAGCCAAGGAAGATAAGAAGTGAATTGTGTGTTATATTCGTTTAAAGCTCATGCATTAACTTGGACCAGAATATATCAGGTATTGCCCGAAAGAACATGCGAGTCATATTGAAGAAACGTTTATAGCTTATTGAATTGCATTTAATACTTATCCTGCCACAGGGCTAATCCCCCCAGTGCCAGATTTATAACGAGATAATCGGATTAACGCGATGGTACTAACAATAGAGCGTGCAAAGCACTAGGCACAGTCCAATAGGCATGAACAATAACTGCTATTACGAATGTTTGCTAGCATGCAAGAAGCAGCGTAACAATAGCGTGCAAGCAGCCTCATGGCAGGCTATGAGTTAAAGCGAGTCTTTAGTCCTGGAAATGGATTTTTATCTCGAAAGAATCTGGCTAGAATAACAAATCATTTATTGCGTAATAGATGTGTTGTTGAACTATTGCTATCCTATAATATCAATATGTTGCCTTGTACATTCAAAATGCGTTTCATTTGATTCAGTGGGATTAAATTTCCAGTCTTGACCAGACCAGAACTGCAGTTTAGCGTTAGTTAATCTTGAACTGAAATCTTAAACTTAAAAATGAGGATGTAAAAAAAAGACACAGAGAATGAAAGAGGCACAGAGAACGACACAGTTGTAGAACCCGATACAGGGATATGGAGAGAAATGTATTTTGAGATCTAAGGTGAAAGTATAAAAAAAAGAGGTGTTTTGTTTTCACTCCTCTACTTTCTCTATCTTTATCAATTATTTCTATCCTTAATGCTTCTATCATCTTCCATTTCTATCCTTATGATTGTGTATGCTTTCATTATCATTTCTCTTTCTAACGATCCTTATATTTTCTTAGCTTTTTATGTTTCTTATTTAATATATTTCTTTATGAATTTCTTTGTTCATAGTCTGGTTCATACTACCTTTTCTACTTCGTTTCAGTCTTTCTTTACCTCGTGGAGATTTTAAACCTTTCATTTTCGTGGCCGTGTGGACGATGTCATCTGAATGTCATCCTTTTAAATGCCCATTTCAAGCTTTTTTTTCTCCTTCGTTGTACTAATTAAGTTATAAGATTCTATTGAAGTCTTAATATTCAGTGCAAGTTTAGTTCGAGTATGTAAGAATAAGACCATAGTGGTGTACCACGATGGCTTCGCTATTTTTCATCTTCAACACTGGTCTATATAGCTCCTACGAACCAATTAGCAGTTACGTAATAGTGTATTGTCTAACGTTCTACTTACACTTCATAAATAATCACAGTAGTCGTCTATCACGTTTGTTATTAGGTGGTCTGTACACCGTGGTGACATAATGGTATCCATGGTTACATGAAGCATTTGGTGTGTTGCTGTGTATACACTTTTTATTTTTATCACCGTGCAGTGGCGTAGCCAGCATTGAAAGGAGTCGGTGTACGCCCTCCCCTCTAAAAAATAGTTTGTCATGAATACTACTCATCTAATCTTTGTCGGCCTATATAGTCTTATCAATTTCTTGGTATGCCTCTGGTGCATCGAACTAACATTGCATCACAGTAATAATAAACGAAAAATGGAAAAGCAGTTTAGCTTAGATTATGAGGTCCTTGAATGTTGGTTGCGGAATATAATACTGCTCAAAATATATTAAATCGCAGTGATGTGTCTTTACAAGACAGAACAGAAGACTTTACATGGGCGGCCCATATGCAAGTTTACACCCCCCCCCCCCCTGATTAATTACATGATAAATCACTAATATAATTAATACTATGTATTGAAATCAGAAAAACAAAAATTTTCAAAACGGGATGCTAAATGTGTGTTGTCGTTGTTGTTGCTTTGATTATCATGAAAGGAGATTATAAAAGAAAGATATTTTTAGAAAACAATTTTGATCCATAGTGTAATCACATAGTCACGATAGTTTGGAGATCATTTTAATACATGAACAAATATTGATCTCCATAAAAACACGAGAAGGATTGTAAAGACGTTACAACTTTTACTTTTCATGTTGTGGAACATGTTTTTGACACCATATTAAATGACGCAGCAACGACCGGGCAAGGTACATGGCGAATTAAGAGAAGTCAAAGATCGAGAGAGATCTGAGAGAAAGGGAGAGAGATCGGAGGGAAAGAGTGAGAGAGAGATCAGAGAGAGAGAGAGAGAGAGAGAGAGAGAGAGATAGAGTTCAGAGAGAAAGAGTGAGAGACGGAGAGAAAGAGTGAGAGAGATATCTGAGAGAGAGAGAGAGAGAGAGAGAGAAATCAGAGAGAAAGAGTGAGAGACGGAGAGAAAGAGTGAGAGAGATATCTGAGAGAGAGAGAGAGAGAGAAATCAGAGAGAAAGTGAGAGAAAATTGGGGTGACAAAAATAAAACGAGAGAATGAGGTTATACGCAATAAATATTTCTTTCGCAATGCGCTGCATCTCTCTTATTTCGTCCATCTAGGCCCCGTATTAGGGACTTTTAGATTCGCACGAAGACACTGGGGATTGCTACGATCGACGTCCTTTAAATGCACTGCCTTGAATGGACGTCACACGTATCAGTCCACGCAAATTTAAAAGTCCCTAATATAACGATTTACGACTACTTACATATTGCCCCCCCCCCCTTAATGGAACCTCGCTACGCGAAGGTTAATCAAAATTAAAAAGCATGTTTGATGTTTTTACTGTTTCAGGCATAACAACAATTTTACCCTGAAGACTTTCCAGTGCTATAGTCTAGTGATACTGCAAGCAAACCTTCAAGATGGTACTTGCAATGCTATCTTTGAATCAAAACACAATATACATACGGTATATTATGGTGTTTGCATTACGTCTCAAGGAAAAATTACTTTAAGGACAAATTATGAAATTACATTTAGGATTGTATTTAATAGGTATAGTAAAATGAGTTTCTAACCTGATTACCAACACCTATAAAAATAAATTAAAAAAAGGTTAATAATTTTGAACAATGTAAATTTTCAACTGCATATTTCACTCAAGACAATATAGTACTAAATTAATTTGTGGCTAATAGTCTTAATATGAAATAGACGGATCAGGGGTGTCACTAAACCTGTTCAATAAGGGGAGTCAGAAGTTCTGACTCAGAACAGATCTGCAGTTGGAGAAGAAACATTCGATAAGAGGCAATAAAGGACCTCAGATCCAGTCCCCATTCATAATTTTTTTTCTCGATATCCGATTACAAAAAAGTCCAAAATGTATCCATTAGAGGTGCCAAAGGATTTCCTTCACAGATCTAGCAACACTGAATGAGAGAGTATGATTATGATGCCTACATACATAACGACAATAATATGAACACAATCATCAAAAATGCACGTTTAGAAAGTATCCACAAAATAGTAATTAGTGAAAATAAAAACAAATATTTTCTTTACATCTGGTATTTGTAAACCAAATTTTAGGAAAATAAATACAAAATAGTGATCTGACAAGAAAAAAGTTATTTACTTTACATTTTGGTAATCTGCAAAAATATGCTTTTAGTTGAACAACCACCACTGCATCGCTGTCAGAAGAACCAGTCTCTCTGCGAATTCGACGAGCATACCCTGGTTGAAGAGCTTGTCGACCTCGATGCATGTCGCATTCCGTCGATTCATCGCCATCGACTGGAAAAACGCTTTCAGTTTCGAGTCTTCTTCCATGACTTTCGACTTCCACTCTCTCTCCTTCTCCCGTCGTCGAGCCTCGCGAGATTTTTTCTTATCGCGCTTCTTTGGTTGCCTGTCTTCACCCGGTCTAGGAACGCCGATGGGCGGCAGGATGGGGTGGAGTGGATGAACACGAAACGGTGGTTGACTATGTCTAGACAGACGAGGATCCTCAACAACACTCTCTGGTGTTCGAATGCGAATATGCGGATCCACTTCGGGATTAGGCATTATCACGAAATCTTTTGCGACGTCGTTACTAGCTTCAATGAAAGGACGCGATGCATAAGCAAGCCGAATTTTCGTCGATTTCTGAGGATGATCCTGATGATGCCTTTCTGTCTCATCTTGGTTACCATGTCCATTCTCTCTTTGTTTTCTCCTACCATTTTTCACACGGGGCGTGTTAGGTCCATCTCCCGATAATTTACGTCCACCATGCACGTATATTGGAGTGGAGTTTACTAAAGACAGTCTGTCTTTAGTCATGTACAGCGATACCTTCTTTGAACCATTCACGCGAAATTTCGGCACTTGTGAGGCGTTTTCGGCATTGTTTTCCGTTTTTGCCGAATCAGGCGGTATTTGAATGATTGGCGCGCATTTATGGGAAGAGTTTTTCCTTTCGTTGACTATGGAGCGCGTAACACAGAGTGGTCCTCTTGGCCCGTCTTTATGAGGCATCTGAGTGAATATCGGTGGGAGTTGTATTACCGGCCGCCCATTCGGCCACGATTTCGGAGACAAAGGTGACAGTGCAGGTGGCTTTTTGTTGTTACACTTCTCCACGAAAACCTCGTCAGCTTGATTCTTCTTCCCAATTTTAATCATGTTACCTTGCCACACGGTGGTCGCCTCCTGATTCATATCGTTGCTACAAACCATCTTGCTCTTTGACTTTAAACTACGACGCATCATGTCGTGCATGTTAGAGTAGTGGCGTCAAAATCCACGTAAAATAACAGAGGAAAGTCAAGATGTCGAGAGGAATTAAATCAGCAACACAAGTAAAGCTAATACGAATAGAATACGAATGGCCCACTGATGCGCTGGAAATCGCATAGAAAACAAGTTTAGCAGTTTACGGATTCATCTCAAAAGAATACTCTCAGGTAAAGCATCTTCACGAAGCATAGGTTGATGGCGACAAATTGATCACAAGACATTCGCGACGGTGGCCATAATCGAAGTTTCTTTACTCCGAGCTCGCTGGATTGAAAATTCACATCTCGATGTAAGGCGAATGTTATCTAATTACTGCTAGTAATCATGTTTACGCCCCGCCATCAGAGCTCAATCAAGTCCTGCTTCTCGGCATGCATGACATAACGAAAACGGTGACAACATGTGTACGAAAGTGCGAAACATGCCTGCATGCCTTCGTAAAATATGTTTATCAAACGCTCTTACTCTTCAGGTACAACGCAGTATCTCATTAGGCGATCGCGCAATTAAAAACGCCGCGAGGAATATTCTGCAATGTATTTCTGACTCTAGTTATAGGTGAGGAAGTAAATCTAGTTACGCCAGTCGTCTGCGAGATATTTTAGCTCGCAAGCATGATAATACATTGTCATTGGGGTCGCTATAACAAAGCGATTGTTGACAACAGTCATATTTTGTTTCCTTTCTCAATTTAAATTCGACAATATGCTTGAAGTTAATTTTCAAGAAGAAAAAAAATCAAAAGAAAAAAAAAAAGAGAAATTGTCAATTAGTGGATCAAAATAGTGACCCTTCTTTACCCTTCAAACACATAATACAAAACATTGACCCCCCCCCCAATCACTTGAATATAACCAATGTATATTTCACTTACTTTTTTCTTCTTCATTGTGTTTCTCTGTAAAGATATTTTGCAATAGGCCTATCATACATTTGGAAGAATTCCAAATTTTAAATTCTGGTCTCCCGAAGAAAATAGCCTTGTCGTTACCCCCTTGCACTCCATCAAGACCGCCTCTGCCACTGTAATTCAGTAAACAATCTATAAAAAGACATGTTCAAGCTGTAGTGTAGATTGATGTATTTTTTTAAATCTTGTTTTTCAATAGAGAATCATATCTTTAAATATAAGTAAGGATGTAAGATATAAAGACAATGCATTGAATGGCTTCCTAATGGAGCCCATAAAATACCGCTCTCTCTCTCTCTCTCTCTCTCTCTCTCTCTATCTTTCTGTACATCTATTATCAGTATAATTACGTCTCTTTCTCAGTCCCCTACCTTCTCTCTCTCTCTCCCTCTTTCTCTCTCTCTCTCTCTCGCCTCAGACTCGTTATTTTTAATGGACGAGAGAACCGTATTCTGATTCATAATTATATTGCGCCTTCTATATTATGACTATTTTATCCTGACTCCTTGTACAGTTTTATGCCAACCCATAATTTATATCAAAAGGAGTACTCCTCATCTATTATCATGAGAGAGTTCGGAGAATCGCAAGCTCATAGATCTATCAAACTATAAATTCGTTTTGTTTAACAAAAATGTTTTAAAAAACCCAGAAAAATTGGTAAAAACTGATTGCAACACGAAACACAATCTGAGGCATGAGAGCAGTTGTCGCCGAACCCAAAATCGGGCCACCTCCTCCTGAAGGTAGTAGAGACAAATACGGAATAGATAGAGGATGCTCCAATGCTGAATCCACCTTCGTTTACATGTGAGATATAATACTGCATCTTCGAGGCCCATGATATAGAAGATTATAATGAGATTTATCAACAACTGTCCCTCAATTATTCCCACTTTTTCTTCAGTTGGGTGTTATTTTCACCCGCTCTTATATAAAATCAATGAGAATCTTTTTTTCCTTCTTTCTTTCAAGTGTTCTCTTTGCAAATCCAGCCCCCCCCCCCCCCCCCCACCACACACACACACACCCTCCTTCCCTCGTCATGCGCTAAATCCTAACTAAAAAGGGTTAGCAAAATTGAGAGAGGGTGTGGGATATAAACATGTAGATCTAGAGGTGGATTTGCAAAGAGAACACTTGAAAGAAAGAAGAAGAAAAAGTTTCCCATTGATTATGTATAAGAGCGGGTGAAAATGATAACTGAAAAATAGAGGGAATTCCGAAAAATGTTCGCCCTCTGTCGACTGAGCGCTAACATTCAAAACAAACCACTCGGATCGGGCCTTCTCTCTCACTCAGCGCTCAGTGCACATCGAAAGATTGTCTCTAAATGTCTATACCAAGTCTATACGAATATGACACAATCCATAGTCGTTCAAGGTAAGAATAAGATATATGCAGCTATAATTATTTGGGCTTAAATACTCGTAAAAGTTGTATGAAACTAGAAATGTATTTCGTTTGGCTGTAAGATCAAACATGTAAAGCAGTACGTGGGACTGAAATTTGTTACTTGAGCTAAAATCCTGGCCTTGGCGCTAGTGTGTATTTTCGTTTCCATTTTTGACCCATAACTCCGGCGTGGAGATACCCTACTAAAACATACCAAAAATCAACTAAATCTGATCTTCATCAATTGTTCAAATAATGGTATTGATTTAAAATTCTTTATGACTTATGTTTCTAACCTGTTTCGTGTCAATTTTCTTATTCATCAAATTCATGATCATCTCTTTTTGAGATCATGAAAATGAAGATCAAGAAATAATTTTTATTTCAAAAAATACAATTTCAGTTTTAACTGTTTTGCTGCCCATAGACTAATTTTAAAGTTACCTTGAGATGGCGTTCTAAATAGATATGACAGGTTTGGAGACATGACAAGGAATCGTTGCGGAAGTTGTCGCTCGATCGTCTTGGCAAAGACGGTTTTGTGAAACACTTTGCGGACAAGTGTCGATATGACAGATTCAAGAAACCTGCCTCCGGTTAACATGGTTAAGCCTTGGGAAGGTGAAGTGTATAGCTCGGGAAAAGTACACAAACAATTTTTTGAATGAATTAGATCAAAACAAATTAAACATTAACAACCTCTTCATATTTTTTACTAACGAAAGGATTGTCACAATGGCAATGACCAATGTTAAATCCATAAACTAAAAAAGGTTAAACAAATTTGATAATTGATTTCATTCTTTATTTTCTTCTTCTCCCTTCCATTGTACAGTTGGCCAGTGTGGAAATCAGGTAAGTTGACAAATAGAATATACATGTAGTTTCCTCTTTTGTCCTCAGAGTAATTTCTTTTTTGAAGTTGGCTCCCCCAACATACTCCTAATTCTTATTTTCTCAAAAATCAAAATTATTAGTTCTTTTATAGACTAGACTCACTATGTATGTTAATGATTAATTCGATAATCTACACTTATAGACTTACATATGACTACAAGCTTATTAGGAATCACGTTATACAATTGCTAATTAGCTTTCTTTGTATAATTGGCTTCTACTTATTATAGGTTTTGTGTGTATTACCTCATATAAGTACAGGGTAGTTCATACAAAAAGAGATCAATTAATTATTCATAATTTCATGTTCAACTTGGAAACACCAACATTTGTGGCACAGAAATAGTTGAAGAGTCCCTGAATAGAGTAAACCAGCAAATGTAAATAAATTAACTCTTACTTACATTGATATTGGTGTTTATATTTTAAACTTGTGCAGCAACAAATTCAGTACATATTCCAAGACAGGTTTTGTTTTGTCCCATTAGTGGAGTATCCTAATTTCTAAATGAGATCAGCTGGACCCCTTCTTACAACAAATGCAAATTGATGGTAACTTGATCTCAATCACAACTCTTTATTAGACGAGGCTGTGATATATCTTGATCAGTTCCTGGTTTCTGCATGGAATCATGATTTTGAGTTTACTTAAAGAGAGGTCAAAACGTTAAATGTGTATTCCTAGAAATGTACATCAAGGGATGCCAGTTTTCAGGCAATAGCCTGAATTCAGGCCCTGGGAAGTTATTTTCAGACCATAGTTTAGGTATTTTGGGGTACAAAATAGCTCATTCTAGGTGATTTTCAGGCCCTCTGATCAATTCTAACTGGCATCCCTGTACATCTATAGACTGCATTCTGGGACATACTGATATTTACAGAGTGCATTGTGAGTTTCCTGACGTATGGTCGACTTTACAGTAAGACTGTAGATACATGTTTCTTCATTTTCCTGCTGTAGATTGGATGTCGCTTCTGGGATCTGGCCCTCAGAGAACATGCCACCTACAACAAGAAGGGCATCTTTGATGAATCCCTCAGCAGTTTCTTTAGGAATGTGGATGCCAGGTAAGAAACGGATCGCTTGCTAGCAGTTTGATAATTGCTTTACCTGACTTTTAAGGAAGCATGTATATGCTTGGAAAGTTTACAACCAGGGGACCGACGACTTTAAGTCCTCGCCGAGGGACTCGGTATTGAGGATTAATGCCTTACCAAAGGCAGAAGCACAGTGTCTTGGTTTCGAATCTGGGACCTCCCTGTTAAGAGACCACTGCTGTACCACTGAGCCATCACACCAGTGTACATAGGCAACAGGGAAGTCGTCTTTTTGTCCGACACCTTTCCTAGCCACTCCGTGCTCAGCTCTGGCACATAGGATGAATTCCTAGAGATCTTTCGGTTTGCGGGGCTCAAGTAACAAGGGGAGTTTATGGAAAGTGTCCCTTTGGTTGTAGTACTTCCTTGCAGTTACATTTGGTGGATGTTCAAAGTTTGTACCCCACTTCTAAACATATCCCGTTTTATTTTATTACTTCTTGGTAGTTGTATATATGTTTTTACATCTTTTATGGTCAGTATGGAGTAGTGCATGTATACAATGTGATAAGTACAATGGAAGTGATATTTCAAATTCACCTCCATTATTTCTATAGATAGAAACAAGGTGCCTTAAGAAATAGTTGGAGTAGAATAGCCCATTTCAAATTATCTCTTCCCAAATTATCATTATATTTTTGAAAGGTCTCTTTATATCTTTACTCTAATGCAGGAAAATAACTTTTAGATTTGTTTAAAAAACTTTCTCATATTTCTTCAGAAGTTAATTTGGGAGGGTTTCTCACTCCAGAGGTCTGCAAAGAGTTATGTAATCAATAATTGAACATTTGTTTAAATGCAATGTGTTTCAGATATAGCAACCCTCTTGATCTTGGTATCGGTGATGGAAAGCAAAAGATCACAAGCCTCAAAGCCAGGGTAAGTAGGAGAGAGGGGTTTTAAGAAAATGAATTGTAAGGAGGAACAGTCATGAGATCAATTTAACTGACGTCAGACAACACTAAATGGAAAAAATGTTGGAATGTGATTAATGTGTATCACAAACAACTAAATTAAATTCACTATGGCATTTGGGCTTCCAAGTCTTCTAGCAATGAAAGGTTACCGGGAAGTTCATGAAATTAACACGTTGAAATAAAAATGGCTATCCATATTCATCTTCCAGAAAAAGCAGCTGGCCAAGCAATTTCTCTTCATGATTCTTCACAATGCAGGTTCCCATGCCTTAGCTGTGTTCGGTGTATGTGTTACATACATTTACCATTCTATAACATCCAGAATATTATAGGTTCTGGAAAGTAATTTCAGCTTAAGATTAACCATCTGCATTTGTTGCCATATATTTAATGTTCCAAAAAGGTTGGTTACAGCAGTTGACTTTTCTCTAATTTTTAATGGTGTTATCATAGTATCATAGGGGGTATAGATGTATCATACATTTTAAACAATACATAATAACTACGGTATCTCTTGTTCCTGAGATGCTTTGTTACTGCAGATCCCATCTATCTAAACAAAAATAACGCTAGGTGATCGAGCATTTGCTTGTGCAGCCCCAAAACTCTGGAATAACTTACCATTTGAAGTCAGGATATCACCATCTGTGAATATCTTTAAGTCAAAACTGAAAGCACATCTTTTCAATTAACTGTAAATCTAAGCATATCAGGAGCTCTTATAACAAAGTAGAATATATACTTAGTGTTGGATAATTTCTGCGCTCTATAAATGTATTATTATTTTCTATTAAATGTTTTAGGCAGTCTTGATCGACATGGAGGAGGGCGTGGTCAATGAGCTCTTGAAGGGCTCCCTCAGGGATGTCTTTGATCACAGGCAGTTTCTCACAGATGTCTCGGGCTGTGGCAATAACTGGTAGGTGACAAAGGTTAAAGTTCAAGTTCCTGATCAAAATGCTTTCACAGCATTCTCTTTAGATATACGTGTGAATTTGTTGATAGGGTTGTGTATAAAGAAATCGCAGATATGCAAAATTCTGAATACAGACTTTCAGTGCATAGGGGACAAAGTTTGAAGAAGGTAGATAATATTTCTGGAAAAGGCTGTTTTCATCTTCTCCCTTTTTATCTTTTCCTTTAGTATTTTTAATGAAATTTAGAAATTCATTAATTTTCTCTTCTTACCATCACCTTCGACCCTTTTATCCCCTTATCTATTAACTCTTTTCAAATTCATTCTGCTCTGTTTTGTTTTTCTTTTCTCTACCCTACTCTCTCAATTATTTGCTTTCCCTGTCTGTTCCCCATTTTCTACCCGCCCCTTCTAACTTCTTCTGTTCCTCTCAACTTCCCCACCCTTCAAATATCTCTCTCCTCTTCTCTCTCTCTATCTCTCTTTCTCTGTCTCCCTCTCTCTCTCTCTCTATCTCTTCCTCTCTTCTCTCGGATCTCTCCTCATCCTCCATATTCTACACCCTCTCCTCCTCTCTCTCTCCCCCTCCATCCCTTCTCTTCACTCCTCTCATCTCTCTTGTCTCTGCTCTCTACAGGGCTGTCGGTCATAAGCTGTACGGTAGCAAGTACCAGGAGCAGCTGGAGGAGTGCATCAGAACGGCCGCAGAATGCTGTGACTGTCTCCAGTGTTTCTTCATCATGCACTCTATGGGAGGAGGTAAGATGAAGATTCTGGGACACATAGGGTGGTATTCTTGACCATGAACTTTAGTCCATGGTTTAATCCTCAGACTAAGTATGGAATGCCAAGTGTCCATATGAATATATTTTTGAATAATTTGATATGTCCCTAAATTACCATGATAAAACAATTATTTCATAGTTATATTTTTGTTTATTAATTATGTTATTAAATTTTATTTTAAATTTGTGGCAGATTAAATTATTCAATAACATATTCATATGGACACTTGGCATTCCATACTTAGTCAGAGGATTAAACCATGGACTAAAGTTAGTCTGCTTTCGAGAATACCACCCATAGACTCATATCATGCCAGATCCATAAATTATGACGTAAACCACCCAAGGGAAAAAGGGAAAATAAGATCATTTTATGTATGAATGAATAACAAGAGGGGATGGGACAGTAGTTACTTTGAACGCAGACCCTTGAGTGGCCCCACTTTATCTGTTACATTTGAATAATGCCATACAAGAAAACCCCCTTCCAATATAGATAACAACCTTTTATAATCTTTTTAATGCATTTGTAAAGTGCACTGGAAATGTAATTGCAATGTGAAATAGAAATATGGTATGCATACCTCTATGTTGGTTTATTTTAGATATTTTTCATTAGACAATATGTTTTGTTTCTTGAGTTATCTTTGGAAGTAGCAAGCGTAAGGGCTAGAATCTTAGATGGAATTTTTGTTTTAAACATCCTGACTTTTGTCATCATTGAGTAAGTTCCAGACGGCAAGATCTACTCTGCCTCTTCGTGCAAGAACACGACTTATCCTTACTAAGGTGTAATAGATAACTATTAATTCCTGGCTTTCCCATTCTATTATCTTTTGTACATAGGTACTGGATCTGGGGTAGGGACAGCTGTCCTAAGTCAACTCCAAGATCTCTTCCCAGATGTGTACAGGTTAGGAGATATTCACGATATGTTTCTTTTATGCTGCAATTAACTGGCCTACCAAAGTTTTTTTTTATTTTAGAAATTCAAAATGGACATTTGAAACGTGAAGCTTTACGTTCTGAAACTCCATTTAAATCAAGTTGAACAATGAAAAACAAACCGTAATTGAAAATATGATATTCCGCTTTTATATAGCGCCCAATACATCTATACAACGATGTGTCTAAGCACTTTACAGATATATTATTACCCCGGTCATGAAGTTTTGATGTGGTACATATTTGGGAATTTTATTGAACTGTAAGGGTAAATTTACCTTATATGTAGCAAAATAAGAATTTTTTTTTAGGGGGGAAGTTGAAAAGACAAGGGGGCTTTAATTAAAAATTCTTTAGGTGATAAAAAGCGGTTTAATAAAAATAATGACAGAACATTTAGATATTTACACTGTATCCATTTACCTTATGATGTTATGATTTATGATGATGATGATTTACCAACAGGTTTGTTACTGCTGTGTACCCTAGTAGTGATGATGATGTGGTCACTTCACCATACAACAGTGTGCTAGCTATGAGGCAGCTTACAGAGTATGCAGACTGTGTCATGCCCATCGAGAATCAGGTCCGTCTAAAGATATCTTAATCAGAAAATTTCAGTTTCAAGACATTTAGAATTGAATTTCGAATGAATCCAAGTAATCTGGCTACTAAAGCTTCATTGATATTTTCTGGTTTTCATGTTTTAAGTAACTGCACACATCTTGGTCTATAAATGTGCAAATACAGTTTAGAAGATAGTAGAATATGTTGCGTTAAGAAGCCAGGAGCAAACTTCACTAGAATAAAGGTTAGATCATACTTTACTTGTCTTTTTTTTCTGCATAGAACAAAGTGATCATTTCATCAAAATCACGCGTTAAATTTACATTCACTCATTGGTTCAGTAGTCTGTCAATCAATTAGTCAATCCATCATCCCATCTCTCATCTTGCAGGCTCTCTATGACATCTGTCAGAAGGTTTACCAGGCTCAACCGCAGGAACAAGGGGGCAAGCGCACCTACCCAGCAGGGTCAGGCCAGGTCAAGGGTCAAGGGAGCGTGGTGTCCGGGGCGGGGGGCGCCACCAAGGCTGGCCAGGAGAAACCGTTTGATCACATGAACAACATTGTCGCCAATATGCTGCTGAATCTTACCAGGTAGATTTCAAACTAACAGGGTGTACTGCACTCCAATGAGGGTCCTTAATTTCTCTGCTTGTTTTTGAATGCACACTATGTGTCACTCAAATTGAGTGTTGAAATTTTCTTTGACTCATAGGTCCCCTTGCAATATATCAGCAATCAATTAAGTAATTTAATTTAAGAATCTTATTCTTCATAGGAATTCTGGACTATGGTAGAACTATTTCAAACCTGAAATAAAATTAATAATTTTTCTTTATATATGTTTTGATAGGGATTTGGGTTTTAACTTGATGCAAAAACGGTATATCTTCACCTTTTTATCACCTATCCCACACACGTCTTAGTTGCAAATTTCCTGGTTACACCTTCCCTGCAATCGTTATTGTTATTGATTTTTTTATATTTTCTTATTTTGGTAGTGTTATGATCTTGACACCTTTGTACTTATATTCAATTTTTTTAATTAATATTTACGTAGGAATAATATTTTTCTTTTGAAATGTATATGTAAGTTTTGGAGGAATGATACCTATACATCTTTTTCTCCCATACCCCCCCCCCTCCCTCCACCCATGTAGTTCTTCACGTTTCGAGGGGTCCTTAAATGTGGATTTGAATGAGATTAGCACCAACTTGGTTCCCTTTCCACGCCTGCACTACCTCGTCACGAGCCAGACACCCCTCTACACATCAAGCAGCCTTAGGATACCAGCAAGGAGGTGAGATGAAGGTTATGTTGGGTACTAGCTAAAGTTAACAATAATAATGATGTCTGTAAAAATTATACCACTGAAAACGGTAATCGATAATACTACTACTACTAATAATAATAATAATAATTTATGTATCTATTATCATTTTAAGATTTACTGTGAATAATCACAGTAAATAATTTAGCTTCATATTTTGTAAAATGGAATCTGATATTATCTCTATAACCACCCTATATACCTTGGTTTACTCATTTATTACCGCTGTCATTATGTATGTTTATCATATGTGTATGTTTATCACTGTTCTGTAATATTTCATTTATATATTTGAATCGTATTACTTTGTAACCAGTGGAAACCAAATTTCCTGATATGGATAATAAATGAAAATACTTATACTTATAGCTAGTCATGTGATCGCTTTGTGAAAGAAACTAATGGAGACTACCGGTAGATAGAAGTTAATTTGAATGGTTGTAAACGAGTAGTAAATGAGGAATACTTGTATCTTGTCCACCATTCTAGTATAAAGTAGGTTTATTCGGAGTAGAGTGTTGCCAATTTGACTGTACACCTGATTTGCTTGTATGTTACAGATTAGACCAGATGTTCACTGATGCGTTCAGCCGAGAAAATCAAATGCTGAAAGCTGACCCTAAGAATAGCATGTACTTAGCATGTGCCCTCATGTGTCGTGGGAATGTACAGGTTTCTGACATACGTCGTAATATAGACAGGTAAAGTGTAGCGTATAGTCAATATGTAGTCTGTATGACAACATTTTATAGAGCTACCTTGATTGCAGTTAAAGATAAAGTTGAGTTCTGGTAATGCGATTGCATTGTGAAAGAAAAGGTGTGGAATGGATCAGAAAAAGTATCATGTAGCATGTAAGTATTGGTGTGCACTGCAAGGTTCTGGAGTCATCAAAATCATAATAAATTTGGCCCAGTCTTGGTAAAGTAACAAGCACTGTACTCAGAAAGATGTATATGGGACTACACAAATGGTGTCGGGGCTAGCTTACCTTGATTTCCTTATCTTTCTATGCTCATTACTAAGCCAGTATACATTTTCTTCCAAAATTGTTTGGCACATGACATTTATTTGTAACTTGAACATTCAGTGTAAGTTTCGTTTGATTCTGTGAGAATTCATTTTCTTTTTTTACCAGTACTGAAGTTTTATCTTTAAAGAACAGTTGTAAAAAGAAAGACAAAAATGCTAACCCAATGTAATGCTGAACATTATTGCCATGCCAGGGATGAAACCAACATCCTTGGCATCTCACATCAAGTCTTAAAACCACTCAATCATAACACCTTTACAAGCTTTGCTATGCTGTAGTTCATTTCATATGGCATACTATAATTAAACTTATTCCTTTTCTTTTCCTGTTTAGGTTACGTCCGTCCCTGAATTTCATCCACTGGAACACGGACGGCTGGAAGACTGGTCTGTGCTCCGTCCCTCCCGTGGGTCATCCCTATTCCCTCCTGACCCTGGCCAACAACACCTGTCTCAAAACAAACTTCTCTGATCTACGAGATAGATTCAGCAGGCTCTACAAGAGGAAGGTAAAAGATCTGATGAAAATTTAGTCAGTTTCATCGCTATTGCCCAGAACCTGCATGCTCCAATTATCTTTTAAAATATTGATTAAAGAGGTATACAACAACGGGGCACCATTTTGGGGGTCTTTAATGTACACTAATGGTCTGCCAGTGATTGTAGACCCATATACACGTTTCTGGGTGCATTGCATAGGACTTTCAGCAAGACTTTGTCAATTTCTTATCATTCTGATGGTGTCCAAACCTCACAGTATACACCTCTTCTTATGTACAACATAATCAACATATCCCAGTTGCTTCCAGACAATTTAATCTTTAAAGTTGACCAGAAGTCAACTTTATCTTTTACACCATATAACTGTTTGAGAGTAATTGAACATAGAAAGGTGACTGATATGTGGTTTACCATTATTTTTCTCTTTGTCTTCTCCTTGTTTAGGCACATATACATCACTACACTAGTGTAGAAGGCATGGATATGGGTGAATTCAAGGAGAGTCTGGAGTCTTTATCGTCCCTCATTGAGGAGTATCACAAACTAGATACGGCTCAGGCTCAGCCAGTTCCTCGCCTCAACATTGCATCTTGATAGTTTCAAGTGTAAGGCTCTTGCAGAGGAGTATTATGAGCTGGAGTCAGCTGTTCCGGTTCCTTGCCTCAACATTGCATCTTGATAGATTCAAGTGTGTGGCTCTCAGTGAGGCGTATCCGCAGCTTGAGATAGCACAAGCACTTCAGGTTCCTTGTCTCACCATCGTGCCTTGACAAGCTTCCAGTCTGGTGTACATTATGAGGAGTATTGTCGTGTAGAGGTGCCACAGGGATAGGATATTCCTTGCCTCAACATCGCAGATTGGTAAGCTTCAGAGATCCAGTATTCGGGAGGATTATCATTACAGTGAGATGGCACATGAAAGCCAATTCCTCACCTTAACATCACATCATAAGAGACTTCATGTGTGATGACAAGTATTGCCTGCTGGAGATGGCACAAGCGATGCCTATTCCTTGACTCATTGTCTCAACAACTACCCGTCTTTACCAACTTCTAGTTGGCTTTTGGCTGTTGTTGAGGATTATGGATAGCCATAGGTGGCAAAGGCACAACCTGCTCTTTGTCTCAGGATTGCATAGCAGAAAAGAACCTGTCATTCCCGATTGCAGCCTATATAAGTGTTGGTTTCAAGATATCTCCTTTAAATGAGGGTAGTAGAGAGAAGCTTTCTATGCTTGAGGCCTGATAACAAGAACTTTAATGTCTGAGGTCATATGACATTTCATAGTCACATGTCTGGTTAAAATGTTGGTGGATTCAACATTGGGTCTCTGTTGTAAATACAAACAAATTGTTTTCAATCAGACTTTTAACAGCCAAGCTTGGGGTATGGGATTATAAAATTGATCAAAATATAAACCTAGATGAGCTTTGGACCAATGTCATGTATATAATGATGTGACATTTATTTGTGTCTTTTGAGTCTAATGGCGATTGTACTTTGCACAGATGGAAATGTCCATATCTTGCGATTTGGTCTTACATCTGGATCAATAAACCTGAAATAGTTCAGAATAATATCTTCATTCTAAGAGGAGTGAAGGCTTGTTCAGATAAGGCGAGGTAAACCACTGCAATAAAAACCACCATATTTTTTTTAACGTGTAAATGAATCCCAACTAGGCGCAACAAAGGTCTTGCACATATTCACAGAGCTCTGTGTTATAAGATCCAGAAATGTGATGCGTATTATAATTACGCCATCACAAACAAAAAACATTGCAGCGGTTTTGCTGCATCATTTCTGAACGAGCCTTAACTCATATCCTGCCATGAGACTGCCAGCGCGCTATTGTTATAGTGCTCTGTTCACGCGAGCGCGCTATCGACTGATTGCTACGTTCATGCTAGCAAGCTACCGATTGTCTGCTTTGTGCACGCTAGCACGCATATGTAATAACAGTTATTGTTCATGCCCATTGCACCGTGCTAAGTGCTTTTGCAGCGCTATTGAAAGTACCATCGCGTGCATCGGATTATCAGCTTTGGATTACGCGTCTTTGTATACAACAGTCAGATTGGATTTTCTCGAGTAATTTAGCGATTGTTTTGTGTAAAGATTTAAATAACACACGCTTGAACCAACCCTAAAATTAACTTGGCACACAGGAGATTTGTGGCTGGCACAATATGGATTAGCACTGTGGCACTGGGTGCATTGTATGGGTGGCAGCTTAAGAGTTAATGCACCATTGTCATGTTCACAGCAAATGTTACAATGTTACAAATAATAATGAATTTAAGGGACAAGTTCTTCATTTATATTTTTGAATTTTCAGTAAATAAACGATGTTCATCATCCTTTAAATGAAATTGAATTTTTGATCTCCTGATCCCTTGATTACGTGTGCTGTAATATATAAGGCGTTTCTTGTAGCTATCGTTGATTGAATTTTGTATGATGATATTATCACACTTGCATTTACATGTATGGCATAGAGTCTTAGTTACAGTTTATCATCAGTTTCAATTTAAAATAAAAAACAACACAAGTTCAATTTTATTTTGTTAGAACACACAATCTGGAATTAAAGTGAGAAAAAAGATAATGGCAATCGATAACTCAATACTATTCACATTAAATTGTTTCACATGCAAGTAAAAAGCAACATTTTGTAAAAACTGTTTAATCACAGATTACACTTTACAACTCTGAGCTTGGTTTTGCCAATTTTATTGTTTTGAAAATCTATCAAAGTAGAACATGATATTTAATAAAAACACATCAAATTGAAATAGAATCGCCGAGGCTTGCAAGAAATCCACTTTGGGGCAACAATTTCAATATCCTATTGTATTAGGAATAATGTTTGAGTCTCGTCAGAGGTGATGTAAGGTTGACACATTACTTTATACCATGCCGTGGACTATTGATTTTGCTACAGATTGGATTTCTTGGAAGTCAATACAAGATCGTGCAAATTTACTTTCATATAATGGTGCAAGAGTAAATATTACAAAATCACTGCAAAGTAGAAGAAGGCACATTTGTGTAATTAGTATAAACCCACCAGCAGAGGCGTAACATGAAGATTCGAAGGGGGTATGCTAGTGTTGGCCGAATTTTAATGACAATTTTGCTAACTATAAAGCAAAATATATATTATAACCGCCCCCCCCCCCCCCCTAAAAAAAAAAAAAACAAACGAACAAAACAACGAGTCCCAAGATTATTTTATACAGCCTTTGTCAACAATGGTTAAAAGAGGGTTCTCATACTTCAAACTTGCTGAAATGGGTTAAAACAGATTTTCCAACAAGCACCCGAAAAAAATAAAACAGGCATGTACAGTTCCCCCCCCCCCCCCACCCCTCCTCCTCTCTTTGCATGTTGACACCTCTGATCAGTGATTTTAACAGTAACATGAGTTAATCTAATATATTTACCAATAGTGCAATAGTTTTTGTATTTACATTCAGCAATTTTAGCGTTCTACGAATAAACCACTACAATACACAAAAAATAATATGCAAATGTTGAGTAAAATATAGACCTACAAGTATATTATTGCACATGAAATGAATACACAGCTCTAAAACAGTAAAAACACCTACTAATTCTTCAAAAGCTGATACTACAGAGTACCCCTGAAAAAAGGAAACCCTATTTTATTGGTAAATTACTAAAGTATATCAAATTGTGTTTTTATAATTTGTACATCATTGTAAAGATCATTTTCTCTTCTTTCATATGACACCATAACCAGGATAAAGAAGTCGCAATCATGACCAAGCATGCTTTCTTGATCCTGATTTTGGTGCCATATGAAAGATCATACATCAAACTCTCCCATCATGTATACATTTACCAAGAAATAATTTGAAAGTATTAAGTTATTTACCAATAAACTGGGTTTCCTTTTTCAGGGTCATCCTGTATAGCGCTAGTACAACTAAAACAATATCTTTCTTTTTTCATAAGTTATGTACATTTCTCTACTAATTTTGTTCTCCAATTATGGCACATAATACAGCTAATATTACAGAATATACTAGACCAAACGCTTTAGACTTTTATAATGATCTCTGCACACTAGATGTTTATTTTTTAAGTGTATATTACATGAAATTTTCATATATGAATAAATTGTAACAAACAATACAGTAATAATAAAGCACTAGATTAATATTTTTCTGCTGCTACATGATACAGGCATCAAAATGCATTATTGACAAAAGTATCATCCAAAACATTCAATTTCATATTAAGTATTAACATCAGTTAGTGTAAATTATTTACCACTAGTGCTATACACTTTACATTCAGCATGTTTAGAGTGCGAACATACCACTACTATTTATTATTTTATTTATTCATTTCAGCTACAAGACAATTATTGCACATGAAATAAACACAAAGCTCTGAATTACCATACCAATTCTTCAGGATCTGATACTACAGAGTGTCCCTGAAGAAAAGGAAACCCAATTTGGTAAATTACTCATGAATTCAAATCATCATTGGATAGCTCATTTTCTATTCCTTCATATGACATGATACAAGCATCAAACTGCGATGTCTCTCTCTCTCTCTATTATATATATAAACATTGTGAGCAAAACGATACCTCCTGTTCATCCAAGCGTGAACACATACCACACACAAATAATACCAAATGATATGGGATAAAACGCTCTTTCATAAGATGTATAATAATTTACTATTCATAGATGATTTTTAAAATAATGAGCAATTTTCTAGGTGTTAACTTCTTTTTGACTCACACGGTATATACATGTATATATATTTATACATATATTGCGTGTATGTGTATGCAGGTGTATACATTTAGTCACTACCATTGAAATTCATGTACCAATTATAATTTACCACTACCATTGAAACACCATTTACCAAAGACTTGTACATGTACCACTGAAACACCTTTCACAATTTAGTCACTACCATTGGAAAACCATTACCATTAATCAATACCATCAACACACCGTTTAATAAAGACATGTATAACAGAAACACCATTCATCAAGTTCAAGTTCAAGTTCAAGTTTATTCAAACCAATCAAACACAACATTTTACAATCAATTGACACAAAAGAAATAAAAAACATGATAGGTTTGGGACCCCGGAGAAGCAGAGCTTGTGATAAGGGGCCCATTAAAAGGTACATAAACAAAAACAAAATAACAGTATTTAGAATAACCGATGACAAAAACATATTTACAATGATAACTAATGAGTAAATATGGGAACAGAAAAAAAGATAACACACATACACATACACACCCACGCGCACACACACAGACACGCACACATACACACATACACACATGGCTTTCCAGGATTTACTTTAACATATTTTGTAATCTCTCAGATTCCACCATTGAAACACCATTGACCATACAGACTCTACCATTGAAACACCATTCACCATCAAACAACACCATTGAAACACCACACTGCAAATACAAGGGTGTTAAATTCAACACCATTGGTGTTAATTTTAACACTTTCCCCAGTATCTATATCGGAAAACACCAGGGTTTGGAATTAAACAATTCAATTCCACTCTTGGTGTTATTTGACAACTCCTACTGGTGTAGAATAACACCAATATCTGGAATCATAACAAATTCAATTCCACTTTTGGTGTTTATATTCTTGTTGATCCATTAGAGATTTTCTATGGGTTTCTAATGGTCCCACATTCCATATTATCGACCATTATCGACCAGGGTAGAAGAACCAGTGGCAAACTGATAATTCATAATCGATGTTGGCACTGTCCACCAATCTCCATTGCATTAACTCCATCACACATATCATTTGAAGTAAATTCAAGATTAACATTTAAGTGATACAGGCTGGTACACGAATATATAATAAACATGCATGTTGTTTCTTGGTAAGTAATCATATAATCAATATATATATTGCTAAAACGTTAATGTAATTGTATCAAGATCGGACAAATGATCTATTGGTCAATAATTGCCAAAGGAAAATACAAATCACAAAATTGATGTGCATTGTCATAATTTGTTAAACAAATCATAAAAAATGTGTTTTTCTGTGAACACGTGTAAAGTAATCATGAAGCGCGCGTACACTTTGTGAAAACTTATTCGACCAATCAACCGCCTTAAACGAAATCTCGTGATGATACTTTCAACACCGAGCATAAAACTACACCATGTTACTTAACACCTAGTAATTATTAATGCATGCTTAAATCTGACCGGTGTTAAAAAATAACACCACTGGTGTCAAAATAACACCAATGGTGTCAACATCATCTAGCGAATCATCTAGCGAACTACGTTACCATTGACGCTACCCTTCAAACACCATTCATTTACCATTAGGTGCTTTTTAAAGGGCATACATACATTGGAAATACACATCATTTAAAAGCTCATAATCCTCCACCATGATGAAAGCCATGGTTCAACTGCCTCGTTTCATTTCCTACAACAAAATGTCAAGTGCCAAACGATACAAACCAATTGCAAATTATGCTACCTGCTCACTCATGTGAGATCCTTCCAATGTGATTATGGTTTCATATGAAAGAAGAGAATAAGATACTTCAATGATGTGTATGTTAAACAATTACCAATTCCAAATCATTTACCATCATTTCAAACCCATTATGGGACTATATCTGAATTTGAAATTTGAATTATTTTTGTTGGGAAGCGTGGTCTGTGGACACCGTCCCCCATCCCTTCAAAATATTCCACAGTGACGCACATGCCTGCACCTACGCTCACCAACCAAACAACCATGCAATAAAGCCCTTCTTCCCTTTTCTTTGTTTCTTCTGTCGCTCAATGTTGACTATGGCGACTTCGCAGCGATGTAGTGCTGCTTTGAGAAACTTCAAAAATTCGACGCTCTTGTTCACGTTTTCGATGAAGTCTGTGTAGTTTTCAAAGAACCACACTTCGTTCCGACATGTTTTGAAGCTTTCCGTAAGATCTCTCTTGACTTCTGTCGACAAGCTGTCGGCATGAGTAATGACTACCATAGGTGGATAACCTGCAAATTTCAAATAGAAAATGTAATTAAGTTACTTATTTATTTAATTATGTATTATTTATGTAGAGAATAAGGATTAAGGAGTGATGGTAGAAATCACTTCTCTTGAAACCCATGTCTATCTCTCTTCATTTCAAATAATGGTTGGAACGTATCGGCCTTCAACGTACCTCATGTAACCAAATAGCCTTTTGATTTGAAAGTAAAATCTCATGAAATAATAATTATGCTACTATTTATCGATTTGACGGTCATATTGCTTCTATCATCATCTTATCATTACACGACATACAACATAAGATGCCAAAAGAGAGGAAAGCAGGTGTGAAAAAAAAGGGAAAGAGGGGAGGAGACAGACATACATACAGAGAGCGAGAGAGAGAGAGAGAGAGAGAGAGAGAGATTGTATGTATGAATTAGCCGAAGTGTATAGCCGAAATACTGGGGTAATTGCAGGGCCATCAGAAAAGAGATGTATTAACACTGATGAGGCTACCCTGGGTGGAGTAGTGGGAGTGGGAGTGGGAGTGGGAGTGGGAATGGGAGTGGGAGTGGTAGTGGTAGTAGTAGTAGTAGTAGTAGTAGTAGTAGTAGTAGTATAACGCTAGTGCCCTTTGGTAAGGCATTAAGACTCATTACCAGGTCCCTCGGAGAGGACCTAAAGCCGTCGGCCGTCTGGTTGCTTACATATATACAAGCATTTAAGCTTTCTTAGCAGTCAGGAAAAATAACCACCACCACCACCAGGTTTCGCCCAATACGATACCTACCACTATAATTTCGAAGTTGTTTGGCAAACTCGTCAAAAAACTTCACAGCTGCTTCCTTCTTGATAGAGTCACTGAAACAGATTTTGAAATATGATTTCTCTTGTTTAGAAAAAAAAGAATCATTCAAGTTTCGCAAAGGGTAAACATCAGTTAAAATGCACTTTTTACTACTATACAAATAGATTTTATTGAAAATGCATTTAGTCGATTGCGACTCGACGTTTCCCGGGTAATGATTGCCAAAGCTCCCGTGAATGGAGGAACTCCAACTCGTACATCGAAGTATAAGACGCCTGAAAACTAACTTCAGTTGTTGAAAAATAGCTCACTCGTGAAATTAAAGAGGGGCACAGTGTATCTGTGATCGGCAAAGTAAGGGGAGTGCATCTTTTAATTGACAGGTACCTACCATTTTGGAGTAGCCCACCAAGCAGGGGCAGCGATTTCTTTTCATGACCGGGGGGCGAAATGCAAGGGACGAGAGAGCAGTGGCGCAATGAGCGAAAACTTTTTTTTTTTTTTTTTTTTTTGGGGGGGGGGAGAAAAAAAATCTGCATCACCCCCACTCTTACATGTTACATGCAGGCCCCGCGGACGTTTTTCAAAGTGGGGGGGGGGGGGGGGGTTCTAAAATATTTACG
The DNA here is from genome assembly GCA_035222895.1 of Strongylocentrotus droebachiensis. Taxonomy (NCBI): domain Eukaryota; kingdom Metazoa; phylum Echinodermata; class Echinoidea; order Camarodonta; family Strongylocentrotidae; genus Strongylocentrotus; species Strongylocentrotus droebachiensis. Next base: position 37,067 of record JAVYIG010014197.1, read on the forward strand.
ATCAGGTAGAGCAAACCGAGCTAAGCAAGTGGAGCGTAAATTGACGTGGGGTCCAGGGGGGTCAAGGGGCTTAGCCCCATGAAGCTCAGGGGTTTTAAGCATTTAATAACGGTCAGATGAGCATCAAGGGGTCCGCCTGGTAGGGTCAAGGGGCGGAGCTCAGTGGTTTTAGGCATTTAATTACGGTCGGATGAGCATATTTGTATACCTTATTTGCGACACTGGCATGCAGATCACTAATTGGAGTGGGGTAAAGGGGGCGTAGCCCCAGAATCTAAGGGGTTTAGGTATTAAATTACGATCAGATGAGCATCCAGGAGGCTGCCTTAGGGCCCTTGGTGGGGTCCAGGGGGCATTTCAGCAACATTTGTATATCTCTGGTATCGAATTAGAAATAAACCACATTTGAAAGCCGAACCCCCCCCCAAAAAAAAAAAAAAAAAAAAAAAAAAATCATTACGCGAGGGGTGGAGGTGACGAGAGTGACTAAAGAGAACAAGTTTTGTTGTATTAAAAAATTACAATCCTTAGCAAAACTATAGTATAAAAACAAACAATATAGGCCTACTTTTCTACAATATTTACTTGAACACTTTGAAGGATGTTATGCGAGGTAACTAATGCTATGGTCACATTACCCAAAAGTAGCCTGCTCGGCGGCCGAGCGACGAGTTTTTAGCCAATTTTGCCCGGCCACCGAGCGGCGGCCGCCCAGGCACCGCTCGTTTTTAAGGCATCGCTCGGTCGCTGCTGAAGTTTTAGCGCGGAGTTAAAATTCGGGCGGCGCCTGCTCACTTTCACTCGCCGCCCAGACTACGCTCGGCGACCGGGCGGTCACCGCCCGGGCGCCGACCTAATCGAGCGTTTACTGTCGAGCGATTTAGGTCAAAAATCGAAGCCCCTAGGTCAAAGGCTGTCGAGCAGTCGCCGCCCGGTCGCCGCTGGGAGATCAGTCGGTCACTGGGCGGCGAGTCCAAAATCGGTCGGCAGCCTTTGACCTAGCGGCTTCGATTTTTGACCTAAATCGCTCGGCGGCGAACGCCCGATTAGTTCGGTGCCCGGGCGGCGAACGGCCAGGCACCGGGCGTATTTTGGAGCCCCGTCGATCACTGGCCGGCCGCCGGGCAATTTCTTTAAAATCAGCCGGTGGCTGGTGGGAGACCGCACGGCAATCGGAGGGTCACCGGTCGGTCCCTGCCGGGACACCGCGCGAAAAAGCTCCGCGATTTCGCCCATTTTTGACCTAAAATCGACCGGCGACCGGCGGGAAATCGACAGGTCACCGCCCAGGCATCGCTGGGGCTCTACAGCCTGCTCGACTTCTCCAAAAATCGCTGGGCGATGCCTAAATTCCAGCAGCGACCGAGCAGGCTACTGATCGGTCGGTCGCTGCTCTGATTTGTGACCATAGCTGTAGCTACCGAGCGAGAAGATTTGTGCATTTGTATTTGTCTAAACGCTGCACTCTTGGGCCCTCTAGAGCCTAAACGTTTGTTGCAGTGCTTTAGTCAGTAATTGCTATACACTTTTGTTTGCACTTTTTCAAATTTTCCGGGGTGAAACGATCTCCACCAAAAAATTGAGGGATCGCCGCCCCTATCATCTAGGCATAGTGAAATATTATTGGCATGCTGATAAACGGCTTCGGGCTAGACCTTGCAATCATTAATTCAATTCATCCCTCCGGCGTTACCCCCGCCCATATTATGACACTCTCTTCATGTCTCTTTTTCTCTCTCTTCCTTTCTTTCTTATTTCCTCTTACTTTTTCTTGCTATTCTCCTCTCTTGCTTCTTCCCTCTATCTTCTTTCTTTCCCCTTTCCCCTTATTTTTCAGGGGAGGGGGCTGGGCCCCTTCATCCGGAACCGGATTTGTCTGCCTATATTTCAATTTTTAAATTACGAATGCCATTTCACTTCAGAAATGCCAATCGAATCACATTTCAGTTTCGGTATATTGGATCTATTGAAGCGGACTTGAGCTTGAACATGAATTTGATCTCGAACTTCAATTTCTGAATTACGAATCACTTAGGTTAGAAGTTATGAACCTTCAGATTAATGAACCCCACGATAAAGGAAATATGTTAATTAAGAATTATGAATCATTGGTTCAAAATGTATTCCCATACTTACCCGTGTCTATAGACAAACACGGCGCAGTGAATTTCCTCATGAAAAAGACCAGCAGATGTACTGGCCTCTTCTTCATCATCTCCTTTATTAAGAGAAAGTGGAAAAGGATGGGTTGGAAAGACAAACCAGTTACTACTGGAACCATGCAGGTTTTAAAATAAATAACCCCCCCCCCCCCAAAAAAAAAGTCTGACTGTAACAAACCTTTGACCAGAGAGAAAAGGCGTTTACGATGACCAAATCGATTTACTATCCGTAAAACAAAACAGAATATGAATTGAAATTAAAGGAAAGAATTAGTTAAAAAGTCCCTATACTACGGATGTCAGATTTCTCTGGAATCCAGTTAAAGATTTATATTAGCTCTGGCAAATTATGCGACAGATTGATGTGCCCCCCCCCCCCAACAACAACCCCCAAAATATATTAATAATAATAATAATGATAATATTAATAATAATGATAATAATAATAATAACCATAATATAATGAAAATGAATTTAAAAAGATTCTTTTTAATAAATAAATGAAAACAAGATAATAATAAAGGAAGAAAGAAAGAAAGACATAAGAATTTAACAAAATTTTAAGAACAAAAATCATCGCTTGATGGGGTGAAAAAAAAAGGGGTAAGAGAGTAGTATGATATGCCGTTCGATAGACCTGTCTTGAATATGTATACGGTATGATGGACTATTCTTGAACCGTTTGGTTACGCATTTCAATTGTCTTAAGATTTCAGATCTACTCATATTCGCTTTATTGATTTCTGTTTTTGACGCACAAGGGTTGTTCTGTACATGGTAAATCATATAGGGAGAATATTGATATAAATAACAGCAGCAACGTTTTATATTGATAAGTGACGGCTAATGCAGAACTTTTGAGTATTCTTTTAAATAGGTTTCAACTTAAATGAACACCATTACTTTTACTTAATTATACTCTCAAGCAATAAGGATTGCTACTTACCGATTTGCTTCATATAATCGTTCACATATGACAAACTAAAATCTTTCATGCCGCGATTGTCGAACAGAGAAATATAGTCAGTGAGAGGAAAAAGAACTCGGATTGAGGTATCTCCCCCAGATGTCGTTGCTATGTCTCCAGTTGGCTGGCTTTGCTCGGCTTCACAAAAGAAAAATTACAACGGAAAAGCATAATAAATACAGTTTCATCACTACGGCTTACGAGAAGGGGAGGCTGTAGAAGGGGGTACGTTGCAGCCCCTACTCTCCCCTCCATCCCAGCCCCAATAATGTACTTTAAAAAATGTCTTTGCGCCTCCAAAAATGTTTATCAAATGTAGACATTAATTAGTTGGGTTCATTTCTAATTTACGTGTTTAGTACATAATTTATGTAAAGAAATCAGAAGATCATTATCACCTTTGTATGCGAACTCAATAGAATTGATGAATGTAGACTTTCCAGCTCCCATTTCACCAAAAACGCAGATGTGCGCTGCCAGTGCATCTTTTTCTTTTTCATTTTCCTTAACGGGTTTTTTGAAAATGTATTTCTCTATTTCTTCTCGAAGAGCTTCCAAATTACCTGCGAAGAAAACGGCACATATCGTAAGATTATGATAACAAAATATATACCAATAGTTTAGCAATCAGTATACCCGTCACACACATTACGTTATTCAATATCACGTATTCATTCACAAACAGACAGTCGAGCGAGATGTCTGGACCTTGTCTAAACTATATATCATATTAAACTTAGTTTAAAGGTAAAGACCAGTTATGGTCATGCGATTGCATTGTGAAAGAAACGTTGTGGAATCGATCAGAAAATGTTGATCATCTAGCATATAAGTATTGGTGTGTACTGCAAGGTTCTGGAATCATCAAAATGATAAGAAATTTGGCCCAGTCTTCGTAAAGTTACAAGCATTGTACACAGAAAGATGTATATGAGACTATACGCACATGTGCGCGACACGTGCGTTTATCTCTCACAGACCATGTAGATAAACTAATTTACCAAATATATAAATTAGTAGGCGGTTTCCTGGCAAATTTGTTATCATCGTGTATTAGTCAAAACATATTCTTTCACATGATTGGTAATAAGAGCTTCCATTTCATTTTTTGAAATTGGGGCGTTTCCAATACTGGTCTTTACCTTTAATTTAAAGGTCTGTGCATTTTCTGATACCAACGGCATGTCGGGCATGTACTTTAACGCAATCTATTGATATATCTGTTGTATGAAGCGCACAAATTATTAGATAACGTGTATAATGTTTAAACTTTAAACCGTTTTTCTTGCCTACTTGCCACTTTGCCTATCTGGGGTTCAGTTTAAAGGCCTACCTCGTCTGTGAAAAAGAAACACTCCGATGGCTGTTAGTGTTAAAGCGATCAACGTGAAACCCCCGATTACGCCAAGTGTGATGTTTGCCCAGGTAGGCATTCCTTGATCTATAACTATTCAGAACAGTATTGGGGGAAGAAACATAAAAAGTTACTAATGCGCTAATACAAAAGTGACTGATCAACAAAAGATTTCTATCAACAGATACACTGTATTGAAATTTATTGAAGCATCAGCAGAGGCGGCGCTCCCGGGGGGCAGGGGTAAGTGCCTCTCCCCCCAATTTTTTCAAGTTCCCATAAAAGTGCCCTTATTTTACATAGGAAAAGGGCTTTTTTCTTTCTTTGATAAGTGCCCTAATAATTTTGTTAAGTGCCCCTTTCCCTTTCCACCTCTGATAAGTGTCCATTTTATTTTGACACTTACCCCTTTTCTTTTGACAAGTTCCCATTTTCCTTTGCAATAAGTGTCAATTTGCAATTCTGATAAGCGCCTCCTACCCTCTGATGATTGCCCAATTTAAATCTGAGAGGTTCTCCTTTTGCTTTGACAAGGTCCCCTTTTCCTTTGTAAAAAGATTTTAACAACCATTTAACAACTACCCCTTTTTAACTCGGATAAGCGCACCTTATGTTTTCACATGTGCCCCCTTTCCTTTTTAATGAGTGCCCCTATTCCTTATAAGTGCCCCCATTTAAAAAGAGCCCCTTTCCCTTCTCATAAATGCCCCTTTCCATCTATGAAAATTGTTCCTTTTCTTTCTCATAAGTGCCCCTTTTTATCTCTTATGAATGCCCCTTTTATTTTGATAAGTGCCCCGTTTATTTTAACATGTGCCTCTTCTTCTTTTGAATATGAGCCACCCCCCCCCTTCTCATAAAAGCCCCCTTTCACCTCTGATAAATGCCCCTATTAAAATCTCATCGGTGCCTCTTTTCTTTCAAAAATACACATTTCCCTCTATCATTAGTGCCCCTTTTTCATTCTCATAAGTGCCTCTTTTCATGTATGGTCAGTGCCCCTTTTCAGATGCGATACGTGCTCCTTTTCACCTCTGATAATTACCCTTATAACACTGATATGTGTCCTTTTTTAAGGACACATATCAAATATCAAATATGATGGGTGCCTCTTTTCCGTCGACAAATGCCCATTTCCCATTCTCATAAAATCCATTTTCATCCCCGGTGCGTGCCTCCTTTTTTTAGGTGTAAAAAGTGCTCCCTTTTTACCTCTAATAATTAGCCTTTGTACTTTGACACGTGCTCCTTTTCTTTTCTAATAAGTATCTTAACCCTTTCGATAAGTGTCCCTTTTTTCTCTCATCATTAGACGTGCCCCTAATTTCAAGCGAATAAGAGCCATTTCCCCCAATTTTATTTATAGATGTTATAATA